>CAUYUJ010018055.1:121414-143914 GCA_963575745.1 Prorocentrum cordatum
CATCATCATCATCAGCATCATCATCATCATCATCATCATCATCATCATCATCACCATCATCATCATCACCGTCCTAATCGTCATCGTCTCCTTGGGCGGCGGAAGCGCGAAACACGTGCATGTTCTTGCATTTGCCGCAGCAGTGGCATCCAGCCGCACCCTTGAGGCTTTTCGCCTAAGAGGGGAGAGTGGGCGAGGATGGTTGGGGAGGGGGGTGACAGGGGGCGCGCGGGGACGGGCGGGAACACTGGGGGGAAGGGCGGAGGAGGCGGGAGGAAGAGGAGGGGGTGATGATGAGGGGGAAGGGGGGGAGGAGGGCGAGGGGGGAGGATATCCGAACCTCCTTGTGGGCCTTCTCGTCTTGGATGAAACACAACAGGGTGCACTGCAGCACGAACGCGCTGCCGTCTCGACACCCCTCCGACAAACGAATGCCCGACTTAAAATTGAGCAGACCCGTGAAAAACATGTGCAACACACTCTTGAGGACCCCCGCGTATTCTCCCGCAACAGACTTCAACAACTTGTATTCCAGCACACCAATGGGGAACCACCCCTCGTCGGAAGCCCTGAACGCTTCTGGGAACTCCCCAAGGGTCCAGTACAACGCCACGAATTTCCCCACGCTGTCGGGCCGAAGTTGGTTGCCCGTGACGACCTCGTCTCCCCATATCCGCCGCCGTGCCTCGCACGAGCTGGAGTGTCCTCAGGTCCTCACGTGGTGTCTGTGTTATGTTCCCTGTTCCACGGATTATAAAATTTCAAGCCTCTGACCCACAACCAAGGCACAGTGGCAGGGTGGGCCGAAGGCCACGAGCTAATGAGGCGGCCAATCTTACCTTTCAAATATGTAGAAACAAAACGGCCGAACGAATCGAACGTGCACAGATGATGCAACAGGGCAGCTGGATGAATGACCGTCCACTCAAGGACGCCGCCGCCAACGGTTGGCAGAGACAGCGTCTGCAATACGTGGCCGTATTGGTTGGATAAGCCACGCACATGGTCGGCCACGATTTTCCCTGCGTTGCTGGCCGTGCTCGCGTCCACATCTACTAAACCAGCTGTGATCCTGGCGACGGCGCTGCTCGACACCCGCAACCCCCCGTCTCGAACGCCCTGCAGAATCCGAGCCTTTTTGTCGGGCGGTCTCGAGGAAACATCCTGGGGCGGTCTTTTGGCCATCGCCAAGACATGCAACTTGGGCCTAAACGTCGACAGCACCCGAGCCCTCGCGGGATCTCTTGGTGGCTTCTTAGGGGTATCGTGGACGCCTCATGGGGGCTTAGTGGGGCTTCTCGCTGGCCGCTTAGCGTGCCTCTGGGGGCCTCGTTGGGGGGGGGGGCTTCTTAAGGGCTTCTCGGGCGTTACGCAACTCACTCGTAAATCCAACCAGCCGTCTAGGGCGTAGGCGGAGGAGGAGGAGAAGGAGGAGGAGGAGGAGGAGGAGGAGGAAGATGAGGAGGACGGGGATAAGGGGGAGAAGGAGAGGGCTGAGGAGGAGAAGGAGTTGGAAGAGGTGGGCGAGGAAGGAGGGCGAGGACCAGCCGAATAGCCAGAGGCATATTGAACGCCTCTCGGATGTCTCGTGGACGCCTGTTGGACGTTGTTTGTGGTTTCTGGGGGGGGGGGTACCTTGGCGGTCGAGGGAGGCTCTTGGGCGTCTTGGGCGCCTCGGGGAGGGGGGGAGCTCTTGGGGCCGCTTGGGAACACCCACCCCCCCACTACAGGTTACGGCGAGTGACCCCCCTGTGGACTCCAAGGGTTCACTATGACGTAGTAGCGCTTTTGCGGACCCCCTAAAGAGCGCCCGTAGCAGTTCAGTGTTGGCTATTCCAACAACGCCCCCCCAATTCCTGTCATCCTCCCTTGGTGTGGCCATCGGAACCCGAGGGGCCAGAATCCTATGGGCCAGAACCCGATGGGCCTGAACCCTATGGGCCAGAACCCCATGGGCCAGAACCCTATGGGCCAGGAGCCTATGGGCCAGAACCCTACGGGCCAGAACCCTATGGGCCAGAACCCTATGGGCCAGAACCCTATGGGCCAGAAGCCTATGGGCCAGAACCCTATGGGCCAGAACCCTATGGGCCAGAACCACATGGGCCAGAACCCTACGGGCCAGAACCCTATGGGCCAGAACCTTATGGGCCAGAACCCTATGGGCCAGAATCCTATGGGCCAGAACCCTATGGGCCAGAACCCTATGGGCCAGTACCCTATGGCCCCTATGGGCCAGAACCCTATGGGCCAGAACCCGATGGGCCATGGGCCAGAACCCCATGGGCCAGAACCCTATGGGCCAGAACCCTATGGGCCAGAACCCTATGGGCCAGAACCCTATGGGCCAGAACCCCATGGGCCAGAACCCCATGGGCCACAACCCTATGGGCCAGAACCCTATGGGCCAGAACCCTATATGGGCCAGTGGGCCAGAACCCTATATGGGCCAGAACCATATATGGGCCATAACCTAATATATGGGCCAGAACCCCACTTGTGCAACTTGAAGTCGTCATCTCCACTGCTCGCGCAACCATCACACCCTCCCACACGTCGTTTCTGGATGGGCTGGTGGGGATACGCGAAGCGTCGGCAATTTGTAGTGGATTTCATAACTTTTCGCAACTTTCTATAACTTTTATAACTTCTTACAACTTTTCCTAACTGGCTTACAAATCCATCTACAAGAATATAAAGCATGCGCATGCGTTACACTAAAAAATTATAATGTGTGCTTAGTGTGTTCTAATAGGCCCAACAAACATATAACAATATAGAATTTTCACGGGAATTATAAATCTTTATTTGAATTTGCTAACAAGTTGGCCGATGTATAACTGGTGGTGGGTTCGTTATAAGTTGACTTGAGTCGCTTATAAGCACTCTTAGATAATGTTATAAATTGTTTATAAAGGCGCAAACCCCAAACTCACGAAGCAAACGTGGTGGTGAGAACACCCGGTGGCGAGTTTTGGGCGATTTGGGTCATGGTTTTCGAGCGCTGGCTGGTCCAGGGAACGCAAAACCTCGTGGCGACCGCGCGTCCCCAAACCCGGTGGCGACCCAGAATTACTTTTTTGGGGAATCGGGGAATCACCACCAGGTGTCTCACCACCTGGTTTGGAGACCACCAAGCTGTGTAGGGCCCGCCCCCGCCCCCTTCGGCCGCCGGCACCTGGGCCGAGGCGGCGACGAGGGAAAGCAGGAGTGCCGCCCAACGCCCGCGCGCCAGCAGAGAGCGAAGCGGGGCCGGGCAGCGAGGCAGAGGGAAGGGGAGGGAGAGGAAAGAACCCGCTGCAGCGCACCACCGCGCGGCTGCACCGCATCGCGAGGTGGAGGGGCGCCCGGCGCACCTGGAGCGCAGCGCGGACCAAACCGCCGCGGGCAAGGCCTGGCGGACGAGCCGCTGCTGACTGCAGCGCGCCCCGACCACCGCAAACGAACAGCCAAATCCGCGCGGCAACGGAGATGCGGAGAAACAACAAAGAGCACGAACTGGAAGACGCCAACAGAGAAGAGGGGAACGAGAATCGGAAAGGGGACCGACTGCACAAGCCGGATCCTGGCCCGCGCGCAGGCGACGCACTCGTCGCAACAGCGCCCGGGGCGCGGTGGCGGGGGCGGCGACTGCGCGGGGACTGCGGCGCGCGCGGGGCGCGGGAGCTGCGCGCGCCAGAGGGACCGCAGCAGCTGCGCGAAACGCACCGGCCGCAGAATCCACAGGGGCCGCGCGATCCGCGCGGGGGTGGGGGCGGGGGGCCGCGTCGGACCAGCCGGGCCGCAGCGGCCCGCGCGGAGCGCACGGGCGCCCCCCGGTGCAAAGGGCTGGGGGGAGGCGCGCGAGAGCAGCGCGAAGCGCACGGGCCGCGGGAGGTATAGGAACCGCGTGGCCGCTCGTGCCGCCCGCGATCCGCGCGGCAGTTCTGGCCATCGCTCGGACGTCCTTTCCCTGTGTTTTCTGTTCGGTTTCGTGCGTGGCTCTTTCACCGAAATGATCAAGGATGCTCCTCGATGGTCCTCGCCGAAGGAAAATACGCACACGTCCGAGCGACGCCAAGAGTTGGCCCTGCGCGCCGCCAGGCAGGCCCCGCGCGAGCACCGCAGGACGGGGGAACGCCCAGGGCCCAGCGAACGCCGCGTCGCGCGCCCACTCGGGGAGCCTGCCCCCGCCGCCAAGCACTCGGGCGAGCGCCGCGCCGACCCAGCCAGCCTGCACCCAACCATCCAACACAACGGCATTTTGGGGGCGGAAAGATACGGATACGTGTTGTCCCCGGACCGCTCTTGGGGTGCGTTCTGACCAGAATTTCGAGGCGAATCCAGCGGTGACAACGAGGATTCCCCAGGAGGACCAGGAAAGGCCGAAAACGAAGGGGGACAACACGTATCCGTATCTTTTTCTCCCCCGAGGCATGCGTTGAGACGTCCTCACACTGCGCGCGAGGTGGGAGGGAGAGGGCGCGCGCCTTGCGAGAACATCTCGCTGCTCGGCAGCGACGGGGGCAGAGACGCGCAGCCCGAAGTCTCGGCGCCGTCGTCGTTTGCGGGTTCCCCGCGGCCTCGGCGCCGAAGCAAGGGCCATGCGCACGTCCAGCGCTGCTGGATGGCAAGGCAAGGTTGGTAAGGAGGGAGGAACAGGCACGGACGAATCGGGAAGAGGAGGAGCAGCAAAACGACCAGACAGGAGTGCGGCGCCAGGCCTCCCTCCCACGTCGGCTGCCGACGCCTGGCTTGGGCACCTCCAAACTGGGCTCGGAGCGCTGCGGCGCCGCCGCGGAGGCGGGGGAAGGGAGAGAGGGGGCGCCATCCCACCCATCCGCCAACAAAAAACGAGGGGGGGCGGGCCAGAACGGAAGAGCGCGAGGAAGGAGAGGGAAAGAACGCGTTGCAACGCACCACAGCGCGGCTGCAGCACAGTGGGAACTGGAGCAGCGACAGATGCGCCTGGAACGCAGCCTGAATCAACCCGCCGTCAACGAGGCAAGACGGACGAAACGTTGCTAACTGCAGCGCCCCGAAGCCCAAATGGCCAGCCAAATCCGCGCGGCATCATCAAGGCGGAGGAACCAGAGAGAACCAAGCGGAAAAAGGAGGACCCGAACAACGAGCGGGAGAGCGGCGGAGAGAGGGGGGGGAATATACTCAAACGGGCATGGACTGCACAGGCCACATATGCGCGGAGGTAGAGCCTCTCAAAAACGAAATGTTGCACAGGCAACGGCAGGAAAAATGCTTCGAAGCGGGAGATCCTCATGTATGCATCGGTCAGTTCCTCCTCCCCTCCTCCTCCTCCTCCTCCTCCTCCTCCAAATCCTGATCCTCCTCGTCCACGTTATTTTTTATTGGCCAAGTAGCGCGTAAATTTCCTTGCGATTTATACATACGAACGTCGGAATGTGAGCGGGCATGTAAGAAACTGGGTGCGCCGAGACATCCTCGCAATATGAACGCGACAGCGCCCGTGATGCACCCTCTAGCGGCCCCCCCCCTGCGGTCCCCATATGCAATGCCTGCTACATCACGACGACCACGCAACCCTGAAGAATGATAAACGCTATCAAATCATAAAAACCAGAGTTCCACATGAGGCATCCCTACAAACTGGGCGTCAGTGGGTAAGTGCCCTACCCACTATTACACTACAATGGTCTCACACTGGGTATGTCTACTACGTCGCCGCGGCGCCTCCGCGGCCCTAAAAGGAGACGCGTCGACATTCCCCAAACAAAAGGCTCGATTGACAAATCCCCACAATCTGGGCGCAAACGCACCGGCGATGCACCCCTTGGCGCCTCCCCCCTGTGGCGCCCAAAAATGATGACTGCTACACCGCGATTGCGGCGGCCTGAAAACACATGTCGAACTTCCACAAGCCACCTGTTCGCAGGGGACGTCCCCACAATCTGGGCGCCAACGGGCAAGTGTCCGACCCTCTGGCGCCCTCCCTCCCTCTCTGGGGCACCCAAATATTCGCTTTCTGCGTGGCGGCCTGCAACAAAAAAACACGCCCACCTCAAAAAGCCAGCGTCTCGCGTGAGATATCCCCGACTGCTGGGCGCTAACGGGCAAGTGTCCTGCCCCGTGGTCGCCCCCCCTTGTGGCGCCCAAGAGCTACGGTTGCGACATCGCCCAACACCACGCGGCCGTGAAAAAGACGCGCCTACATCTGTGCAACAAGCGAACCGCTGGAGACATCCCCACAATCTGGGCACGACCCGGTAAGTGATCCATCCCCTGGCGGCACCCCCTTGTGTTGCCCAAGTGCTATCCCTGTCACATCGCGATGCTTCTGATCGTGAAATGGAGAAGGAAAAAGGGAGAAGGAATGAATAGATCGAGGCGCGACATGGAAAACAAGAATTCACGACGCAGAAAATGGGAATCAACTCCGCAACATCCTCCACGAGACGTGCAACTGCCTGCGCAATGATACATTATAACCGTCGGACCCTTGCTCCGCACGCGTTCGACGGAAACTGGCGGCAATCAAACTAGCCCAATCTGCTGGGACATCGCTTCGACTTCGACTTTCGTCAAACGTGCGTTTAATTCGCCCATGTCGTCTAGCCCCCCATCTGAAACAAAAAAAACGTGTTTTGCTGAGACATCCTCACAATTCACTTTTAAACTCTTGCCACGGCGTGCAGGTGACGCTGGCGTTGTGCTGCCCGCGCCGAGGCGAGAGCGCCATTTGGACGGACTGCCGGCCGTTGTACGGAAGTTCGGCCCGCATAGTCGTCCTCGCATGAGGTTCGGACACTGCTTCAAGACGGCGCCCAGACCTCACGACGTAGCTCTTGCACGATTCATTATCCTAGAGAAAGGGCCGGCGGCAGGGGGCCAAGTCCTCACGGATAAATACATTGACATAGACACAAATCGCAGAATTCCCCAATGTTGTTCCACACTTTCTTTTCGCCTTCCACCCCTCTACCTATATTTTCTCAAATGTTCATCGGAATCGACGATTCATTGTGTCTATGTTTTTCCCCCTCCTGAATAAAGCGAGAATCTCCGAGATCCGGCGGCTCGGGAGGATGTCTCGAGAGCCGCGGCCTTCTCAGAGCGTGCCAGAGCGCTCTGACAGAGTTCCCGAACGCTCTGGCACGGGTTTATTCAAAACGAGACAAAGCGGCATGAACATACAGTTTTTGGCGCTCCGCACGGATTTCTTGAACCTGCGCTGGACCCCTTTGCCTGGCGCGCGGAGCGCGCCAAGGGCGGCGCCGGAGGCGCCGCCGGGGGGCCCCAGCGCGGATCCGAGAAATCCGCGCGAAGCGTCGAAAGTTTATGTTTGTGAGTCTTTTCTCTTCGACAAGAACGGAGTTGAAGGGCAACGTTGGGGGGGGGACTGGCATGGGGGGGACGCACCGACCTGGAATCGGCGATGCGTCGCCGATAGATCGGCGATAGGCCTCGGATGGTGAATCCGCACCTTCCTGGGCAGGTTGGGGCTATCGGGCCCCCATCGGCGATCAGTGGACGATTGGGGGTCGACGCCTCCCCCCAACATGCCTATCGCCCCCCCAATTATCGCTGCCCCCGATCGGAAATATTCCCCCGCCCGACCTGGCCCTCGGCCGCGCGTGCACTCGCGGGCACCGGCACGGTCGCGGGCTTCCCCAGCAGGGCCGGCCAGGGGTGGTACGCCGCCGCCGCGCGCAGGACGGAGCCCGCGGGCAGGCTGGGCATGTCTTGCAGGGGGGGGGGGCCCAGGAGCGGCTGCGGTGCGGACGAGGCCCAGTCTCCTACGATGTGATGCTTTGCGATCCGCGCGCGTTCCTGGACAGGAAGAGGAAGAGGAGGAGGAGCAGGAGGAGGAGGCCCCTGGGTCCCGTTCTCGGGTCCTGGGGCCACCAAAAAGGAACCTGGGATGCAAAGCTGCCCAGGGAAGGGGTCGGGAGCTCCGGGGCCGCGCACGGAAACTATCCTGGCGAAGGACCCAACTTAAGGGGCGAAGAACGGTATAAAATAAACTTTTTCGCTGTCGGGGGCGCCTGTCCCTGGGCGGCTGGAAAGTTTATACCCTTACGGTGGCCCCGTGGGGGTGTAAACTTTCCAGCCGCCCTGGGACAGGCGCCCCCGACAGTGAAAAAGCTTATTTCATACCGTTCTTCGCTCGCTGACCAACCATGTGAAGGTGTGGGTACCCCGGGTCAGCTGAGACGAAGAAAGGGGAGCTCCTTATGGAACCTTCGGTGGAGCCCCCTGTGGGGCCACGAACCGTGTGAGGGGTGTGCCAAAATGGGTGGCGGCCCCCGCATGCGGACTGTGCCACTGGGGCCGTCGGTGGAGCTCCCTGTGGGGCCACGAACCGTGTGAGGGGTGTGCCAAAATGGGTGGCGGCCCCCGCATGCGGACTGTGCCACTGGGGCCGTCGGTGGAGCTCCCTGTGGGGCCACGAACCGTGTGAGGGGTGTGCCAAAATGGGTGGCGGCCCCCACATGCGGCCTGTGCCTCTGGGGCCTTCGGTGGAGCTCCCTGTGGAGCCACGAACCGTGTGAGGGGTGTGCCAAAATGGATGGCGGTCCCCGCATGCGGAGCTCCCTCTGGGGCCACGAACCGTGTGAGGGGTGTGCCAAAATGGGTGGCGGCCCCCGCATGCGGCCTGTGCCACTGGGGCCTTCGGTGGAACTCCCTGTGGGGCCACGAACCGTGTGAGGGGTGTGCCTAAATGGGGGCGGTTCCCCGCATGCGGCTGTGCCAAAACAACTCAGGTCCACGCCGACACCATTCCTGGCACATCACCAGTACCTCGCGGAGGAGGAGGAGGAGGAGGAGGAGGAGGAGGAGGAGGAGGAGGAGGAGGAAGGGGAGGAGGAGTGCGGAGGAGGAGGTAACGCGGGACGCATTGATCAGACAGAGGACCCAACACCACAGGATGGTTGTGAAAAAATCGCATCGGAGGATGTCTGGGCTGGCACAAGTAGGGCGCTGCCGCCAGGTCTGAAGGGTAAAGGCCCGCTGACACGGCCTCGATCCTGGATGGCTACGGATGGTCGCCCCCTCCTGCTTGCTGGATGACCAGCGCGCCCGTCGTCGGTGTTGGCGCGCCCAAAGCAAAGAACGCACGATACGACAGGCAACCACTCTGCCAAGGCAACCCCGGGCACGCACAACAAAACGCAGGCACCGCAGGCAACGACAGACAACCACTCAACCAGGACGCTACACATCCCTGACCAGAGCAACTCGCCTGATTTCTCTTTTGAGATGGGCTGGCTGGGACACGCGAAGCGGCAAGAATTCCATCCATAGTTAGGCGAACGAAACATGACATAAACATTCTTGGATCCGCGCTGGACCCCCCTCCCTGGCGCGCGGAGCGCGCCGGGGGCGGCTCCTGAGGCGCCGCCAATGACCCCCAGCGCCGATCCGAGAAGTCCGCGGGGACCTTCGAGTTTTATGTTTATGTCGTTGTTCGTCCCTCTAATAGTGAGACAATGCAATCCTCATCGCAATGCGACAAGTGCACGCCTGCTAACCGCTCATCGGGCGATGTCGCGAAGTTGGACAGAGCTGGAGAGGGGTGACCCATCGAGCCCCTCTCCCTGCCCGGTCGAGGTGCCTGGTCGAGGGGGCTGCACAAGGCGTGCCCGACCCAAGGCTTGCGTCGGGCATGTCCCCCTACAGGCGGATTTTGGAAGAAAGATGGAGAAACAGCAAAAAACAATATCTTAAAAATACTCGAAAAGTCTCCTGACTTGTTTGTTTGACTACTCTGGAATTTTCCTCCTGCGAAGGGACGTGCGCGACTTAACCCAAAGCATCCCCAACTTTTCCGCGCCATTTTCGGGCCGGGCGAATAGCAAAGGGGGAATTTGAGAATCAAATCACGTAGCTGATTTTCCCAGCGCCTCCCAGCGCAGGGGGCGCCCATGTACCAAGGGATGGGCCCGGCGGCGGGGCCGAAACCAGCTGCATGCAGCAGATTCCGTAACCCCCCCTTCCCCTATCCCCCCCTTTAAAACAGGGCTAGGATCGGGATCAATCGCTCCACAGCGTTCCGGAGCGCTCTCAGACGGTTCCGGAACGCTCTGAGAGCGGCCGCGGCGCCCAATACATCCTCCACACCCGCCGATTCTCAGAGATTCCGAGTTATCCCGATCCGATCTTGTCCCGATCTTCGCGTCGTTTTACCTTTTCGTTCGGCCCGACATCTGAGAACCCGGGGGGGGGCTCCTTGGCCTCGCGAGGGGAGCGCCCGGCGGCGGGGCCCATCTCGCTATAATTATAGGAATATCCTGGGGGCGCCACGGGCCAGGGGCACCTCCGGCAGCGCGCCAGGCTGCTCTGCCCCCCTGGGCCCTCCCCGCCCTCCGCCGGCAGACTCGTGGACCGCACTACGACTCCTCAAGGCGTAAAACGACGCGAAGACCGGGACAAAATCGGATCGGGATAACTCGAAATCTCTGAGAATCGGCGGGTTTGGAGGATGTATTGGGCGCCGCGGCCGCTCTCAGAGCGTTCCGGAACCGTCTGAGAGCGCTCCGGAACGCTGTGGAGCGATTGATCCCGATCCTAGCCCTGTTTTACCTGGGCCCTCCCCGCCTTCCGCCGGCAGACTCGTGGACCGCACTGCGACTCCTCAAGGCGGCCTCTGGATCGGGGGCGCACTGACCTGGGTCAATGCAGCCCCGGGTCAGGCCGGCTCTGTCCTGGAAGATCCTGCGGCACCCTGCAGAACTAGTTCTGAAGATCCCTCCTTTAGAGGGACAGGCCCGACTTAACCCAAGAGATCCTAAACAGAGCGACGAGACAACCCCAAAGAGCGTCGAGACACCCCGGGGCAACCCCGCGACGGTCCAAGATGGCGCCAAGACGGCCCACGAGGCCCCCAAGACGGCCAGAGAGTGCTCCCAGAGGACCGCCGATCGGGCCCCAAAACGCAAGCATCGCTACATTCCCAAAAGGGAGACGCGCACATCGGCGACGCGCCCGGGGGAAATGAGAAGGGGCGGGCCTTCTCAGCAGGCTCGCAAGTCCCCCAGCCTCCTGAGAAGTGCTCTGAGCCTTCCCTGACGACACAGAGAAAACGCATCAGAAGGCACGAGTACTTCTGAGAAGTCCCGCCGCCTGTTGAGAAGGTCTTCTCTTTCTCACTCCCCCCTCCTGCGCGGCCGAGCGCGTGCTCGGCATGCTCGCTTTCTTCGTCGTTCCCCAGCAGGGGCCCCCGGGATCGACCCAGGACGGTCTGCGAGGCCCCTAAGAGGGCCCCAAGACTGCGCCACACAGCCACACTGGCCATCGCTCGGACGTCCATTCCCTGTGTTTTTTTCGGTTTCGTGCGTGGTTGTTTCGCCAAGTGATCAAGGATGCTCCTTGATGGTCCTCGCCGAAAACAAAATGCACACGTCCGAGCGATGCCAAGCAGGGGCCGCCGAGACGACCCAAGAGGGCCCCACGAGGCGCCCAGGCGACACCAGCTCGCATCTCGAGGGCTTTCGCGCCGCGTCGGCCCCGAGAGCCCCCCCCGAGGGACCCCCAAGGCGCTCCCACGAGGCCCCGAAGAGGCTTCCGAGGAGGCCCTTTAAAGAAGCCCCCCGAGAGGCTCCCACGAGCCAGTCCGATGAACCCCGAGAGCCTCCCGGGAGGCCCAGGAAGAGCACTCCAGGAGACCCATCGCGCGCCCCCCCGAGGCTCCCGACCCACGCGCCAAGAACGACGGCACGACTCTTGACGAATTCACCACAGCTGGCAGTGGGGGTCGGCGGAAGGGCGTGAGCTTCTCGAGTCGCGAGTCGCGATTCGCAGGGTTCTCGCGCGGACCCCGCGGAGAACGGGCAGCTCTCCAGCCCACACCGCGAAGCAGCTTCGCGCCCCCTGCGGGAGGCCATGCCGAGGAGGCGAGGATGCAAACGGGCAGCCTCGAGGGAACCCAACGGCATAAACGTACCCTCTCGGAGCTCCGCGCGGACCTCTCGGGTGTGCGCGCGCTGAGCACGTCCCCGCAGACCCCTGCCCACCCCACCCCCGGCGCGCGGAGCGTGCGTGGGGCGGCTCTGACGCCGCCGCCGGGGGCGCGACGAGAAGGTACAGCGCCGACCCACGAAATCCGCAAGGACCTTCGGACCGCCAGAGAAAGGAGGAGGGGGAGGAGGAGGAGGAGGAGGAGGAGGAGGAGAGGAGGAGGAGGAGGAGGAGGAGGAGGAGGAGGAGGAGGCCGCAGCCGGGGGTGCGACGAGAAGGTCCAGCGCCGACCCACGAAATCCGCGAGGACCTTCGGACCGCCAGAAAAGGAGGAGGAGGAGGAGGAGGAGGAGGAGGAGGGGGATACGATACGACGCTGGCTGGCGGACGCCGCGCTCCGAGGTCAAGCCACGGGCGCCAGGCGTACACAGGCGAAGGGGCAGCCCGAGCAGCCACCCGAGGTGCCAAGAAAGACAGTGGCCCCCACCCGAGAGACAGGATCCCGGAGCCCCGCAGGCACCAAAAAGAGAGGACAGGGAAAGCAAGAGGATGAAGGTCCGCGGGGAGCACACCAGCAAGGGTGCTCCACCCTCGCGAACCCAATCCCCGTCCTCAAGACGATATTGTGAAGATCGGCTCGCTAGGAGCCTGGCCCAAAACGTTTCTGGGTCGGCAGCAAGAAGAGGACGAGGCGCAGGGATCCTACGAGAATCCTGTCTGCCCTCGTTCGCAGGGTGATACCCTGCCACAAACTGTCTTCGGTTCCGAAGGGCACGTTCCGAACGCCTATATGTAGGGTCAGTGGACGGGCATCCGACCAACAAATGTCCTGCCGTGCTAGTGGTGAAGAGCCCTCAGGGAACGCAAAGGCGCATGTGCCCCGAGGAAACCCAGAGACGATGCCCCCTGGCCGCGGACGTTAGAACGGGCCCCGTTTCAGGCATGGCACGGTCAGGCACTACTGTTCGGGCGGTGGCAGAACTGGGTTTAGTGGAACCTGGTTTAGTGATGTGTACAGGGGGGCGCCCCCCGTCCCACTTTCGCTAATCGGAACTGCCGTCACCCGAAAAAACGCCAGTTACGGCGAACCTGGTCTAGTGATTCTTGCCAATTTCGGGGCCCCCGGGCCCTACCACTAACCGGGTCCCCTTACCTGGGGTCCTTTCTATACCCGAACCGTGGCGGCCAAGGTAGGACTGTCCCTGCGATGGCCGCCAGTCTTCCTGCGCTCATCAGGGCGAAGCGCAGGGCCCTCGCGGTCTGGGACCCCGAGATCCCTGATCGCGAGGTTTCTGTCCTTTGAGGCATCATCCCTAACCTTATGTCGGGCGTGTCCCCCTACAGGGGGATGTTCGACGAACAATTTTTAAAAACACCCCCAAAATGCCCCCAACAAGACCAACAAATACTCAAAAAACAGTCCCCCGACTATCTTGGGACTATCTTTTGACTCTTTTTTTGGGGGGACAGGGGGAATCCCCTTTAATTATTTTGGGCATTTCTAATTTGAGTATTTTTTGACTATCTCTTTGAGTATCTTTAATTTTTCGTCGAAGATCCCCCTATAGGGGGACAGGCCCGACCTGACCCTAACCGATCGGGGATGGACAGAACCCCCTTTAGTAAAACGTGGTTTAGTGAAAACGACCTGAGGCCCAAACCTGGCGGGCGCAAGGCTGGAAAATAACGGCCACGGCGCCCCCTCGAGAACCGAAAACGGACAATTCACTAATCGACGTGTCCCTGTTGGGGGTTCTGTCCGCCCCCGAACCGAGAAGGGGGCGCCCGAAGCCGAACGGGCGACGGGCTGGGCGGTGGAGGTCGCGGGCCGCTGCCGGAGGCCCGCGCGCAGACTGGCGCCACGGACGGCCTCTGCAAGGAGGAGCCCCCCGGTGCTCCAGGGGGGGGGTTGTCGAGGGTCCTCCCTGCCTCCCTCCCTCCCTCCCTGCCTCCCTCCCTCCCTCCCTCCCTCCCTCCCTCCTCCTCCTCCTCCTCCTCCTCCTCCTCCTCGTCCTCCTCCTCGTCCTCCTCGTCCTCCTCGTCCTCCTCGTCCTCCTCCTCCTCCTCCGCCTCCTCCTCCTCCTCCTCCTCCTCCTCCTCCTCCTCCTCCGCCTCCTCCTCCTCCTCCTCCTCCTCCGCCTCCTCCTCCTCCTCCTCCTCCTCCTCCTCCCTTTCGGAAATTGTATGGCTGTTCGTGTAGCTGCGTGCTGCCAGTTGGCGGCTGGCCCTGCAAGTATGTGACCATCCACCCCCGGCAGCTGTAGGCCACCATCCCCGGCCATGGCCGTCCTGGGCCCCGGGATGGTGCACGCACTCTCGTGGCATCGGCCAGGAGGGCACATACCTTTCGGAGGGGACCTGACTTAGGAAGGCCCCCCCTAACACGACGCGAAGATCAGGACAAAATCGGATCGGGATAACTCGAAATCTCTGAGAATTGGTTTTATCTGGAGCTCTGGAGCGATTTATCCCGATCCTAGCCCTGTTCTACCCCCTAACAAGCACCTGGGATCATCAGGGGGTGATTCTCTGCAGACTTCTCGGACCAAGCCGCCCAGATTCATCATCCCTGCACGGGAACCTCAGTGAGGCCTGGCGCCCAGGACGAACGGTCATGGTATAGCTACCCCCTTGTGGAGCACGTACCACCTAGCCCCTCGCTTCGCACCGCGCTGGCCGACGAAGGCCGCCGCGGGCTGCCGAGGGCCGCCTCGAGGAACGCCCCGAGGGCCGCCGCGAGTGCCACCCACTGCCGCGAGAGACGGCCACCGAGTGCCGCGGAGGGCCACGCGCGGGCCGCCGCGAGGGCCGCCGCGAGGGCCGCCACGAATTGCCGCCGCGGGGGCCGCCGCGAATGCCGCCGCGGGGGCCGCCGCGAGGGCCGCCGCGACACGCGCCGGTCTGGCAGGGCTGTGGTCCTCCACGCCCGCCTGGCGGCTGCGCAGCACGCCGAGGCCGACGAGCAGCGGCCCGAACCAGAGCAGCCCCATCCAGGAGGCGCAGGACACCGCCGCGCTCCTCGCAAGCAGCCGGCCCGCGGCGCACGGGGGCACCTGGCAGCCCTCCTCGGCGGCGACCAGGAAGCATCATAAGAAGAAGAGAAGCTTCCAGAACTCCGCGTGGGTTTCTTCCATGTGCCTGTTTTTCTTTGGATTCGGGCAAGTTTACTTGCATGGACGAGGGGGGGGCTGAGTCTGAAGCAAGCCGAAAACAATTCGACGTGCGGAAATCACGCAAGTCGAAAGGCACTTGCACGCTCGTGTTCGATTGAAGAGGGGCGAGGGGGGGGGGGGGGTGGGGGGGCGAACGCCATGCAAGTAAACTTGCCTGAATCATAAAGAAAAACAGGCTCCACCTGCGCTGCGGCCCTCCCCCCCCCCCCCCTGGCGGCCCCTCCGGCGCCGCCTCTCTGGCGCGCTCCGCGGACGCCACGAGAAGGGGCGGGGGCAGCGCCGAGCTCCAAGATCGCTGCGCGTAGCTCCGAGAGTTGTTGCGTGTGCCGCTGCCTTTTGTTGTTCGCAGTTACTCCAGATTTCGTAAGAAAAGGGAGGGGGTCTCATTTCGGGGGGGGGTCTCTCCCAGGCTATCTTGGAGGGCCTGGGGGGGTCTGGGGACGATGTTTTGGAGGGTTCTCCCACGGGGGAGGTCTGAAATGGCTCGTCTTGGAGGGTCCAGACCCCCTCCCTTTTATTTCGAGATCTGGAGTAGAGACTTCCTAGATGGGGTCGGAATGGGGTGGAGGATCGCGCCGCATCGCCGATACATCGGCGATGTATCGGCGACGCCAGCGTGGAGGACATCGGGCTCCACATCGAGCCGCATCGCCGATGCATCGACGATGCGGCGCGATCCTCCGGCCCCCTGTAGTCGGTCCCCATCTGAGAGGCCTGGAGCAGAAGGGGGGGGGCGGGGCGAGGGGCGGCTGCGACTTCTGGGGCGCTGGCGCTGACCCTGAACGACGACGACGACGACGACGACGACGGACGACGGCGACGACGACATCAACGACGACATCGACGACGACGACGACGACGGCGGCGGCCGCTGGGCGAGGGGCGGCTGCGATGTAGTTGGCGGGGGGGGAGGGGGCGACGACGTGGTTGCCGTGATGCATTCGGCTGCGAGGAGGCGGCTGCGATGCAGCAGGCGGCTGCGATGCAGCTGCGGCGGGGCGCGGGGCGGCTGTGCTGCAGTCGGCGGCAACAGAAGGGGCCCCAGGACACACAAATAGATACACACAAATAAAAGGATTCCGCATATTTTCCCATATGTTCTGGGTTTTTGTCTTCCCCCCCACTTCCCATGTTTTCCTATATTCTCCTGGGAGTCGACGATGAATTGTGTCTGTGTGTTTCTCTCCCTCCTGAAAGGGGGGGCGGCGGCGACGATGTCGTCGCTGCTCTCGGGCAGGGGGCCGGGCGAGGGGGCGCTGCTGCGACTCCCGGGGCGCCCCGGCGCCCGGCGCCCCGGTGCTGTGGAGCAGCCCCCTCGCCATCGCTCGGACGTCCATTCCCTGTGTTTTTGTTCGCTTTCGTGCGTATTTTTCCGCCGAGTGATCAAGGATGCTCTTCGATGGTCCTCGCCGAAGGAAGAATGCACACGTCCGAGCGATGCCAAGGCCCCGGCCAGGGCGGGCCCCCGAGGGAGCTCCTCTGCGGGGGCCTCTGGGGGCAAGGGGCCCCGGGGCCCAGAGCCCAGAGCAAGATGCCCCAAGCAGTTTCTCCCACGTTCTGGGTGTCCGTCCCCCCCCCCCCCCGCCGCCAGCTTCCCAGATCTTCCCAAATCTCTGGGATCGACGATTCGTGGGGTGTCTGTCTGTTTCTTCCCCCTGCTGATTTGAAGGGGCCCTGGGACACACCAATAAATACACACAAATAAAAGGATCCCCCATAGTTTCCCACAGTTTCTGGGTTTGGGCTTTCCCCCACTTCCAATATTTTCTTATATTTTCTGGGGAATCGACGATGAATTGTGTCTGTGTGTTTTTTCTTTCCTGATGATTAACTGGGGCAGCCCACCCGGGCGGCGGGCACAAGGGTCAGGAGGCAGATGGTGGGAGGTCTTCGCCAGGAGGGATTCAGGAGAATCGAGGAAGACGAAGCCAAGACGAGGATCAAATCGGGCGAGGATTCATCGGGATTCTCTGAGATCTGGCGGCTTTGGAGGATGTCTCGGGCGCCGCAGCCTTCTCAGAGAGTTCAAAGACGCTCTGAGAGCGTTCCAGAACGCTCTGGAGCGGATTTCTCCTCGCCCTAGCCCCGTCCGATTGAGCCCCGTGGAAGGGCTGCTACGCCAGATTAGGCCGCGGATGGAGCAGGATTCAACGGGAGCAGGCGTGATGGAACGGGATTCAGGCCAGATGAAGCCGGATTTCGGACCAGGGCAGAGTCAGAATCTGGACCTCCCAGGAGTTGCATCAGGAGCAGGGGGCTCGGGGCTCGAGGATCGAGTGAGCCGAGGCTGCTGGACGCCCTCGGCCCCTCCCGCAGGGCCTCCTGGGCTGCCCTCGCTGCCACGGCCGGGCGCGGCGCGAGAGACGGAGCCGGCCCGGGCCCCGAGGCCCCCGCGGTTGACTCGACCGTGGGCCGGGGCCGGGGCACGCGGGCCGCCCAGAAGGGCCCACGGGAGGCAGGGAGGGCCGGAGGCCAGGCCCCCCCGCCCCGCCCTCGTGTGGGCTCTGGGCAGCGGTCTGCTTGTCCCGTGCTGCAGGGGCTCGACGGCGTCAGCGCCTTCTGGCGCGGCGGGGCCACGCGGGGGGGGGGAACCCGCTGGGGCGTGGCCCAGCGGGGCGGGACCCGTTGGGGTGAGCCCCAGGGCGGGAAGGGGTGGGACGCGCGACCCTGTGTAGCGGGACTCTCGGAGTGGGACCAAGAAGGCGTGAGAACAGATGCCTGGGACCTCCGGGGGCCACCAGCGCCGTCCACATCCTGTAACTCCAGGCCGACTGATTGCAGGGCGAGGGGGGCCATTTAGCGACAAGGATGATGTTGTTCCTTTTGTACTTCAGCACCGCATCCCAGAAATAATTTCGAGCACCCAGAAAGTATCGAATCGGTGTCAGACGAGTATCGCCTCCCAGGGCCCGACACGTGAAAATCCTCCAGTTTCGGTTGTTCTTAGTGCTTGAAGCTCTATCTGGTGATCAAGGTAGGCTAAGCTTGTGGATGCCACGACAATGAACACCCTAACAGTCCTATCATTGAATTATAAATGTGCCTAACATGTCGGAGCATGATTGAAACATGGTGTAACCATGTGCTTTACATGTTTAAATCATGTTTAACACATGTTTAAATATGGAAAGTATGTGGCAACATGGTTCTTCTCCATTGATCGTCCTCCACAACTCTATCTGGTGATCAAGGCTAAGCCAGGTTGGAGCATCATAGGACAAAGAACGCTTGGAGAAGAACGGAGGGGAAAGGGCCCGACCATGTCCATATCCACCGTCTCCCGAGGTCCAGGAAGATCTGCTCCCCGGCGGGGGGGGCGGATGTGGATGAAACCCAGCCTCGGCTACCCGAGAGGGGAGGAGGAGGAGGAGAGGAGGAGGAGGAGGAGGAGGAGGAGGAGGAGGAAGAGGAGGAGGAGGAGGAGGAGGAGGAGGGAGGGAGGAGGAGGGGGAGGGGGAGGCGGAGGAGGAGGATCCGCAGCAGGAGGAGGAGGAGGAACAGGAGGAGGAGGATGGAGGAGGAGGAGGAGGAGGAGGAGGAGCAGGAGGAGGAACAGGAGGAGGAAGATCCTTGGCGGCCGCGGTGGGCAGGCTCAGGGCCCCGAAGGTGGCCTCGGGGGCGGCCTCCGCGGCCGCGCCCAGGGGCGCGCGGGGCCTGGCCCGGTCGAGGAGCAGCATCGCCAGGCCTGCCGACAGCGCCGCGGTGGTCTCGGCGGCGATGGCCACCTGAGCGGCGATCCCAAAGCGGGCCCTGCAGGGGCGACTGCGAAGCTCGGGACGGCCAGAGAGCCGAGGCCCCTACGGTCGGACGGGACTGGAGGGGACGCGCGAGAGGACACGAGGCCCTTCCGAGGGCCACGTTGCCACAGAAATGCAGGAGGCATGGGTCGCAAGAGACCCTTCCGAGGGCCACGTTGCCACAGAAATGCAGGAGGCATGGGTCGCAAGACACAGGACACGAGGGTACCCTTGATCTGGCTGGGTCGACCTACTAATCCGGGCCGCCTGTACGGGGGAAAGTCGGGATGTATGCCTTTCCAGCCGCCCTCGGGTAAGCGCCTCCAACGGCAGATCAGCTTACGCGATCGCTCTTCGTCCGATAAGATCGGCGAAACGCAAGAGGTGACCCTACAGTAGGGGCCCGACCACAAGAAACATTCCACAGGAGGCCCAACCCTGAGACTCCAGGACGCCCACGGAGTTTTGGTGTGGGAGCGTTGCGCTCTCCATCGCAAAACCATGCAAGCCCAAGACGCCCGGGGCACCCTGGAGGCAAGCAGGGTGGGTCTTGGCACGGGCCCCCTCTGCAATACACAGGGCATTTTTTAATACGTGGGATTATTTTTACAGATTTTCAATACATGACTAATCGAAGTATAAATTGATGCATAAACTCATCGTTGTTTATAATACTAAACCCTACAGTTTCAATACATGATCCGCACGCGGAGTATGTATTAAAAACGGCACTGTAGGGTGACGATGAATGAATGACGGGGAGCCGTGTTGCGTCGGCGGCGCCCAGGAGGAGGATTAGAAAAAACCGGCCGCGGGCCGGGAAACTATTTTTGAATCGTTCCCCCCCTGCCGTCCTCGGGCGCGCGCCCAGACAGCCGTCGACGTGGATTGCGTATTTGACGTAAAATTTGAATCCGACGTCAAATGAGCATTAGACATAATGTCTGAAGCCGACGTGGAACTAGTGTTTGACGCAAAAGTTTGAAACCGACGTAGAATTTGTATTTGACGTAAAATTTGAAATTGACGTCGAATGATTAGTTAACGTGAAATTTGACGACGACATGAAATGAGTATTCGACGCAAGATTCGAAGCCGACGTGTCATAGACATACTTTTTTGGATCGTCCTCCTCCCGTTGACAAATCATATAGAAATCAAAGGCACTGTATGTTTAATCGTTTCCCCTACTGTTTTATCAACCGTCATCCTGCATTACGCGAGATGACATAGCATTCTTACACAGCGGCTCACGCGGGCCGCCGGCCCGCCAGACCTTCTTGGAAACGAGGGCGCTTACACGCGACCTCACGTGGGCAGCTTGCGCGCGAACGTCGGCGCAGACGACTCCATGGATCTGCGTCGCCCACCTGGCCCACCAGCGCCTGCGCCCGCTGGTTGTCGCTCAGCCGGAAGGTGTCCTGTATGAAGAAGAACAGGAAGCCCTGGATCGGAGGAGCAAAGAAGCGGCGTCGACACGAACTGCCGAGGGCCCGAACGGGCCTCGGGAAGATCGTGTGTGTGCCGTGTGCCCTTCTACGATCGCTTGCGGCGCGCACAAGGGGGCAGGGCAGGGGGGGGCGGCCTCCTGAGAAGGCCAAGGGCCTTCTTCGAAGAGGTCGGCCCCCTCCTCAGACGGGAGGCCGCGTCTTGGAAGGCGAGAGGCGGGGTGGCTTCTTCGGCAAGGCGCTCACTCCGGCTACACGCAAGAGTGACCCTGGGTAAGAGCGACCTCTGGTGCGCAGCTTTTTGGGGGCCGCGGGGAGACTAAACCTGGGCGCGCAAGCCGCTGCTACCGCTTCGTTGTCAGCCACCTGAGGGCCCATCTGTGCCCGCACCAAAGGTCACTCCGGCGAAAGGTCACTCTTACTCGGCGACTACAACGGGTGCGGTTTGCGAAGGGTTCGGTTTGCCTCCCGTCATATCTGCCCCTCCCGCCCCCGGGAAACGGGTGACACTGTCACTCAATGCGACCGAATCACATGACAGTGTCGCTCCCTCTAGCACAGTGGAGCACACGTCGAGGATGACAGTGTCGCTCGAAACGACGACAACTATGACATTGTCTCCCACAAAGGCCCCAGAAAGGCCGCCACAAAGCAACTCGCAAACCGCACCCCGGCGTAACCGCACCGATTGCAGTCGCCGACTTACGTCCAGTCGATCACTTCACCCGGCCACCCCGCTGCACGCAACCGGGCCTTGACCATGACGGACGAGCAGTACATCGTCTTGGAGAGCAGCAGCTTCGCAAAGTCGGGGTGCCGGCTCAGGTCGACCTCGTAGGAGGCGCAGACCTTCGAGTGGGGAATCGACGACAGAGTCAAGTCCTCTCGTCGGATCCAGGAGACAGGCGCAGAATGCTCGTGGATCCACGTGTGACGTCATACTTCTTGGTTCGAAGGGCTTCGACGACAAAATCAACGTGGGGGTACTAGGGGGAAAACAAACCTAGCTCGCTTTTGACCACCATCGCTTCCAAGAGATACCAAACGATGCCAAGTTGCAGCCTGTACTGGTCAGGCCACTTGACGAGGAGGCGCGTGGTATGGCTTGGTTTTGCCTGGAAGCGAAAGCGGGGTAGGTAATGCACGCTCTGAGGTACATCAGTTCTGTAGTCGATCCCCTGCTCGAGACCTGCGACCAGACGCTGGCGGCGCGGGCGGGCGGGCAGGCGGGCAGCGAGGGCTCCTCGTCGGCGGTGGCGCACACGGCCGCGGTGCACAGCGCGGCGAGGGCCACTGCGATGGCGTAGTGCGTCTGCAGGCCCAGGCCGCCCACGAGGCGCACGAGCAGCAGCGCGCCCAGGGCGCCGGTGAGGGTGAACGCGGCGGTCGCGCCGCCCGCGAAGCCCTGCTGCTCCACGGGCACCTGGTCGGGCACGAGGCCAGCCTGCACCTAGAAGGAGAGCAGACAGCATCTTCATCATCATCATCATCATCATCATCATCATCATCATCATCAGCATCAGCATCATCATCATCATCATCATCATCATCATCATCATCATCATGATCCTCATCATCATCATCATCATCATCATCATGATCATCATCATGATCCTCATCATCATCATCATCATCATCAACATCATCATCATCCTCAGCATCATCATCATCATCATCATCACCACCACCACTATCATCATCATCAGCAGCAGCATCATCACCACCACCACCACCCTCATCATCAGCATCATCATCATCACCACCACCACCACCACCATCATCATCATCATCGTCATCCTCATCATCCTCATCATCATCAGCATCATCATCAGAATCATCATCATCATTATCACCACCACCGCCATCCTCATCATCATCAGCATCATCATCATCACCAACACTACCATCATCAACATCATCATCCTCATCATCATCAGCAGCATCATCATCATCATCAGCATCATCATAATCATCACCATCATTAGCATCATCAGCAGCATCATCATAAGCAGCATCATCATCATCGTCATCGTCATCATCATCAGCATCAGCATCAGAATCATCATCAGCAGCAGCATCATCAGCATCATCATCAGCATCATCATCATCATCAACATCAGCATCATCATCATCATCATCATCATTTTCATCATTATCATCATCATCACCATCATCATCATCATCATCATCATCATCATCATCATCATCATCATCATCATCATCATTATC
>CAUYUJ010018055.1:153914-161414 GCA_963575745.1 Prorocentrum cordatum
GGGGCTAGTACCAGAAACCACGCGGTAGAACCGGACGGGACGGGACGGGCAAGCAGGGCCAAGCGGCCAGGTCGAGAAGGCGTGCTGCTGAAAGGTGAGTACTGCAGGAGTCGCGAGGAGAACTCCAGTCCCAAGAAAATCGCGAGGCAGACCTGAGCGAGAGCATCATTCCTGGGCGTCGAGGGTGCGGCGTCTGAACAAATTGCGAGGGAGTCCAACGCGAAAGCACGATTCCTGCAAAAAGCGTGCGGTCGACCGCGGGAGCGTAGTAGTAATAGTAGTAGTAGTAGTAGTAGTAGTAGTAGTAGTAGTAGTAGTAGTAGAAGTAGTAGTAGTAGTAGTAGTCGTCATCGTCGTGCCAATAATAATAAAAGCAGCAGTAGTAGTAGTAGTAGTAGTAGTAGCAGCAGCAGCAGTAGTAGAAGTAGTAGTAGCAGTAGTAGTAGTAGTAGTGGCGGTCGTAGTAGTGATAGTAGTAGAAGTAGAAGTAGAAGTAGTAGTAGTAGTAGTAGTAGTAGTAGAAGTAGTAGTGGTAGTAGTAGTGGTGGTAGTAGTAGTAGTAGTAGCAGCAGTAATACCCGCGGTAGTAATAGTAGTAGTACTAGTAGTAGTAGTAGTAGTAGTAGTAGTAGCAGCTGTAGTTGTAATAATAGTAGCACTAGAAGCAGTAGTAGTCGTAATCGTAGTCGTAGTCGTCGTAGCAGTAGCAGTAGTAATAGTAGTAGTAAGAATAGTAGTAGTACTCGCAGCAATAGTAGTAGAAGTAGTAGTAGTAGTAGTAGAAGAAGTAGAAGTAGAAGTAGAAGTAGAAGTAGAAGTAGAAGTAGAAGTAGTAGTATAAAAGTACTAGCCGTCGCCGTCGTAGTGGTAGGTGGTAGTATTAGTAGTATTAGTATGAATCGTAGTCGTTGTCGTAATAGTAGTAGTAGAAGAAGAAGCAGTAGTAGTAGTAGTAGTAGTCGCAATGGTAGTTGTTATTGTTGTAGTAGTTCGTAGTAGCCCGGATACAAAAAACTACTAGTATAAGTGATCGTCATACTAGTAGTCGCTCGAGTAGCAATGCTGCTCGTAGTACGACTCGCAGAAGTAGTATTACTAGTATCAGTAGAACTAGTAGTAATAATAATAATGACAATAGCGACCGTAAGGATAATAATGCCAGTAGCCGCGATGTCAATTGTATAGTGAATATAACTAAGAGGGGTACTATTAGCCATAGTAGTAGTAGCAGTAGCCTATGTCGCAGCCGTATTAAAAAAAAACGCGTAGTAGCACTTGTAAACATAGTTGTAAGACGACGTAGTAACAGTACTACTAGTAATCGTAATAGTGGAACTTGTACTGGGACTATGAGTAGTAGTTGTAGTAGTGGTAGTACGAGTGGTAGTAGCACTTGGCATCGTAGTGGTAGTTGTAGTCGTCGCCGTCTTAATCGTGGTAATCTTAGTAGTAGTAGTAGTAGTAGTAGTAGTAGTAGTGGTAGTAGTAGTAGTAGTAGTAGTAGTAGTAAACGTAGTAGTCGTAGTAGTCGTAGTAGTCGTAGTAGTAGTAGTAGTAGTAGTAGTAGTAGTAGTAGTACTACTAATGATAAGAGAGAGCGTGATCCACCGCCGCTTTACTGTAGAAAATTGCCAACCTTTTCCTCCGGAACCCGGGGGTCTCCCCCCCCCCCCCCTCCGAAAATCCCCCCCCCCCTGCCAACCCCTCCCCCCCCCCCCCCCCCCGGCAAACCCCCCCCCTCCCCTAACCCCTCCCCCCCCCCGTCCCCCTCGAAAACCAAGGGGGGTCACTACCGGTTCGAACCCCTCCCCCCCCCCTCCGGATCCGGAAAAGGGGGGGGGGTCACTACCGGTTGGAACCCCCCCCCCCCCCCTCCTCGAAAACCGGAGGGGGTCACTACCGGTTCGACCCCCCCCCCCCACGCACCGCCAGCAAACGACTCCCGGTCCCTACCACCGCTCGCATCACATCCCCCACTGTTGTTCCCAGCACCACTGTCCTCACCACCACTGTCCCCACTGGTTCCACCACCGTCCCTATTGTCCCCACCAATGCCCCCACCACTGTCGCACTGTCCCCACTGTTCCCACAACTGTTCCCACCACGGTTCCACTCTCCCCACTGTCTCCACGGACCCAACCACTGCCTATCCCCACTGTCCCCACTGTCCCACTGACTCCTCCGCTGTCCCACTGAGCTGTCCCACTGTTTCCACCACTGTCCCCACTGTCCCCACCACTGTCCCCACTGTACCTCTGTCCCATTGTCCCACCGCCGTCCTCGCCACCGCCTTTACCAGTGTCCCCACCACCATTGTACCCTCCACTGTCCCAGTGTTTCCACCTCATTCCCACTGTCCCCACACCACTGTCCCCACCACCACCGTTCCCACCACTGTCCACTGTCCCCCCTGTTCCCACCATTGTCCCCACCACTGTCCCCACCACTACCGTCCCCACCACTGTCCCACTGTCCCCCCACTGTCCCCACCACTGTCCCGCTGTCCCCTCACCACTGTCCCCACCAACACCGTCCCCACCACTGTCCGCACCCCCACTCGGTTTTCGAGGGGGGGGGGGGTTCGAACCGGTAGTGACCCCCCCCCTTTGATGATGGGGGGGGGGGGGGGAGGGGTTCGAACCGGTAGTGACCCCCCCCGGTTTTCCGGAGGGGGGGGGGGGGGGGAAGGGGTTCGAACCGGTAGTGACCCCCCCCCGGTTTTCCGCCAGCAGCGGTAGAACACGCTCCTTCAATGATAATAATAGCCGTGTCGGTCGTAGTAGTAGTAGTAGTAGTAGTAGTAGTAGTAGTAGTAGTAGTAGTAGTAGTAGTAGTAGTAGTAGTAGTAGTAGTAGTAGTAGTAGTAGTAGTAGTAGTAGTAGTAGTAGTTGCAGTAGTAGTAGTAGTAGTAGTCGTCGTCGTAGTCGTAACAAAAAAACTGGTATCAAAAAGAAAACTCGACGTAGTAGCCGCAGCAGCCGCCTTAGTAGGAATCGTAGTAGTAGCCCTCATCGTAGTAGTGGTCGCAGTAGTAGTAGTAGTACTACTACTACTAGTAGTCGTAGTAGTAGTAGAAACAGTGGTAGTAGTGGTAGTAGCAATAGTACGAGTACTAGTAGTAGTACTAGTAGTAGTAGTAGTAGTAGTAGTAGTAGTAGTAGTAGTAGTAGTCGTAGTAGTCGTAGTAGTAGTCGTAGTAGTAGTAGTCGTAGTAGTCGTAGTAGTAGTAGTAGTAGTAGTAGTAGTAGTAGTAGTAGTAGTATAGTAGTAGTAGTAGTAGTAGTAGTAGTACTAGTACTAGTACTAGTACTAGTACTAGTACTACCATTACTAGTACGAGTACTAGTAGTACTAGTACTAGTAGTACTAGTACTAGTAGCAGTAGTACTAGTACTAGTAGTAGTAGTAGTAGTAGGAGGAGGAGGAGGAGGAGGAGGAGGAGCTCTGAAACAATAGTAGAAAAAATCAGAGCACGTACGTGCGTACGTACGTACTCGTACTGGCAGTCGTAGACGTAATCGTAGTCGTAATTTTCGGTGTCGCGCGCGTGGTCGCGACGGCAATCGCAATACAATCCGAAGGAATCCCCGCGATTTCTTCCACGCGCGGGCGAGTGGGTCCCGGGAGCCCCCCCCCACTTCCCCTCCTCCATGGAATGACTCGAGCGAGTAAGGCCAGTTTGTCAGTTCTTGGGACGCATATGCCTGCTGGAGACCTCTCAGAGCCAAACTCGGCCAACTTCAACACCCTTGGGGGTCCAACGGGCTGTCTTGGAGGCCTTGAGGCCCACCCCAAGAGGCCAAGAGTGCCCTAAGCTTGAGCGTGGTGTTGACCTTCTCGCCCAAACGGTCCCCAGAGCGGCGAAGGCGGCCCAAGACGCCCCCAAGGATGGCCACAAAGGCCGCCAGCAGCCCCCCCTCCAAGAAGCCCACTGAACCCAGAGCAGCAGCAGTTGCAGCACTCGACAGGGCGCAGGCGATCGGCCTCGAGGGGAGCAACCAGCAGACCCTGGTCGGCGAGCATGAAGCCGTACGCCAGGCCCACCGAGGTGAGGCCGCACACGCGCACTTGGGCGAGCGGCTCCTGCGCCACGGCGCCTCCTCTGGCCCCATCTGCCCCCTCATCCGCCCTCGGGCTCCCTCGTCCTCCCTCCGCCGTCCTACCCTCGTCCTTCGCTGCCCTACACATCCCTCCGCGCGGGTGGGCGCTGGAAGGGGATGGAGGGAAGGGAGGGAGGGAGGGAGGGAGGGGAGGAAGGGATCCTTACGACCTCGACGGGCTATCAGATTGGGGGCTGTCTTCCTCCTCCACCTTTTGCTCCTTCCCCTCCTCCTCATCGACCATCCCCCTCATCCTCGTCATCCCCCGCACCGTTTTTCGGGATTCCTGGTCGCCTCGGCTGCGAATCCAGGACCCCTGGAACATGCATTATAAATATGTGTATATATACATCAGAGTGAGGGGGCCGAACAATCATTTATTATTGTCCCTGGGCGCGTGGCTGCATAAGGAATGTGTAATGAAAATTCTGCTCAGTGCGTTGGTTGAACTGTCACTTCTGAAGAATAATTATAATTCATCCCCCCGCCCGGTGCACTTTGTATTTTCCGGTTGAAGTGCCCCTCCCGGGGCTCGCACCCTGTTTTCATTCGGGAAAATCTTGGGGCTCAAACTGTGTCGTTGGCCCCTGGTTTATAACAACAACAACGGCTCCCGCCTGACACTTCCTCACAATGTATTGAAGAATCGCGCTCTCGCTTGGGACCTCCAGGCGATTTATCGCCGAATCGCGGCTCCCGCCTGATACTTCTTGACCATTTATTGCAGAATCGCGCTCTCGCGTGGAACTTCCTCGCAGCTTGCCACCGAACCGCTTCGCTTGATATTTCCTCACAATTCATTAAGATGCCGGTCCTCGACACTCAGGAATCGCGCTCCCGCTACATATTGCCTGGCGGTTCAAGCAAGACTCACGCTTCAACGACCCGCCCGCTCGACCCGCCCGCCCGTCGGGGCCTGCCCGTCCGACCAGCCCGTTAATGACTGCAGTCGCCGCTCGCTGCCCCTCGCCCGCCTTCGATGCCCCTTGCTGCCCGTACTGTTTCCGCGGTCGCCTTCGGTCGCTGCCCTTCGTGGCCCCTTTGCTGCCCTCAGTGGCTCCGTCGCTGCCCTTTGTGGGCACGCATTATATGCCCTTCGTGGCCCCAGCTCGCACGCGCCCGTCATGGCCCCATAAGCATGCCCTTCGAAGCCCCGCTGTCGCCCTTCGTGGCCCCCCCGCTGCCCTTCGTGGCCCCTTTGCTGCCCTCAGTGGCCCGCTATCGCCCTTTGTGGCGCCGTATACGAATGCCCGTCGTGGCCCCCGCTCGCTCGTGCCCGTCAAGGCGTGGGAGTGGAGACGGAGGACGAGGAGAGGTGACGAGAAGCATGAGACAAATGAGGTGTAGGAGGACGAGGAGCAGCAATAGGAGGAACGACCGAACGAACACCAATAAAGCCATGAGTTCACAGCCCGAATTTCTGGCTTTGCCCAGGACCGATGACGGGAGCAGGAGACGAGGGCGAGGCACGATGAGTGGAAAGATGAGCAGGAGGACGCAGGAGCACTCGCTCCCTGCCTCCTTCCCTCCCTCCTCCTCTCATCGTCCTCCTCATCGCCCCTCCTGCTCGCCCTCCTCGTCCCCGCCGTCCTCCCTCCCTCCTCCTCGTCCCCCTCACCGCCCTCCTGGCCGCCCTCCTCCTCGCCCTCCTCCTTGTCCTCGTGGCTCTCCTCCCTCCCTCCCTCGTCCTCCCCCCGTCCCCCCCCCCTCCTCCTCGCCCTCCCTCCTCCTCGCCCCCCTCTCCTCGCGCCCAAGGGGCCGCGCGCGGCCGCGCTCCTGCGCCGCCGCCTCCCGGAGGGGGGGGGGGGAGGTGGGGGCGCCAGGCGCCCGCGCCGCCGCCAGGGCCCCCCGACGCCGGGGCCCGCCCGGGGCCGCGGGGGGCGACGAGGGCGACGAGGGCGCGCGGGGCCGGGGCCGGGGCGACGACGGCGCGGTCGAGGGCGGCGAGGGCGAGGAGGGCGAGGACCACCAGGACGGCGAGGACGGCGAGGACGACGGGGGCGAGGAGGACGAAGGACGACGGCGAACGACGAACACGACGGGCAGAAGCGGACGACGGGCAGCGGGTGGTACGGTGGGCGGCGGCGGCGACGACGACAACGAGAAGGACGATGCCAACGAGGACGACGACGAGGACGGCGGGGCGGGAGAGGAGCGACCGGAAGAGGGATAGGGAGGAGGAGGAGGAGGAGGAGGACGACGACGACGACGACGGCGGGGCGGGAGAGGAGCGACTGGAAGGAGGAGAAGGAGGAGGAGGAGCAGGAGGAGGAGGAGGGGGAGGGGAAGGGAGCGGGGGAAGGGAAGGAGGAGGAGGAGGAGGAGGAAGAAGAGGAAAAGGATGATGATGATGATGATGATGATGATGATGATGATGATGATGATGATGATGATGATGATGATGATGATGATGATGATGATGATGATGATGAGATGATGGTGATGATGATGATGATGATGATGATGAGGAGGAGGAGGAGGAGGACGAGGAGGAGAAGGGGGATGGAGAGGGGGGCAAGCTAGGTGCGTTCGCGTCATAACTAACGTCCTACCCCTCCCTCCCATCCCTTACCATGACGCAGATCTGCTCTCCATTCACACAGTCGGATGTCGTAGCAGGGTATAGCATCACATCGCATAGCATGATGTTGAATATCAAAGCGTAGTCTGACATAGCATGGCGCGACGACGTCCCAAACTGGGAGGGGGTCTGCGGCCAAACAAAAATCAACGAATCGGCACCGAATGTGTAATCACTTCCGGTGATTGTTTCGGGAGGCCATTTCCTAGATTTCGGGGCCTTCTTGGAAGGACCGAAAACCATGCCGTGGCATGGCGCTGGAAATAATGACGCCAACGCTGCAGCGGGAGCACGATTCGGAACGAGGGGAAGCGTGGAAATGAGACCAGCGCTGCAGCGGGAGCGCGATTCGGAGGACGCATAGCCTGACATAGCATGGCGTGGCGACGCCGCAAAGTGGGTGGGGGGTCCGCGGCCTCAAAAATCATCGAATCGGCACCGAATGTGTAGCCACTTCCGATGGTTGTTTCGGGGGGGCATTTCCTAGATTTAAGGGCATACTTGGAAGGACCGAAAACCATGCCGTGGCATGGCGCTGGAAATAATGACGCCAACGCCGCAGCGAGAGCACGATTCGGAACGAGCTGAATGAAGCGCGGAAATGAGACCAGCGTTGCAGCGGGAGCGCGATTCGGAACGAGCGGTAGCCCGAAAATGGGGCCAGCGCCCCAGCGAGAGCAACATTTTGAGAACAACTCAATGAACACCCATCTCCCAGCAATCCTATAAGAAAAAAATACGCGGAGAGGGGGGCCGAACAGTTCCCGGACGTCCCCAGGAGACGGAGGAGAGTAGCATTCGCACTGTGTGGTTAAAAAG
>CAUYUJ010018055.1:166414-181414 GCA_963575745.1 Prorocentrum cordatum
TGGCCACCTCGCGAACGGCACCTCCTCCTGCTGCTGCACCCCCTCCGCCTCCAGCTCCTCCACCTGCTGCTGCTGCTGCTGCTGGTCCTCTTTCTCCTCCTGACTCACAGGGCGAAGGAGGGGGCGAGGAGGAGAGTCAGGGCTCAAGGGATCCGCGCAATGGACGCTGCTGACAAATACATAACATCGACGAAGTTGTTGCCAACGCGCCTGTTTGCAACATCTTCGTACTCACTGCGGGTAGGTCGAATGTATTCGTTCGTTGACCGTGAGCCTCGGTTGATCCAGCTGCGCCGCATCGGAAGCGCGCGCTGCGAAATCTGTGCTGTCACCTGTTGATTGTGGCAAGATGTCGAGAAGGGTTTAGGCGCCGGCGCGCTATTGCATGCCGGAGGTGCTGGATGACGCCAGCCCTGCGTCGCTGTAGCGTGTGATTGCGGCCGACTTCACAGGAACACAATTTTTGTGCATCAAGTTTGCCAGGCATGCATGTGGCCACTTGCCGAGCCGCTTGGCTCTCCAGCTTGTCCGCGGGACATGATCCGCACATTACACGAATCTGCGAACTATGGCGGATGGATATACACAACCCTATAGAGAGCATGGCGAATAGACCCAGAGAACAACCCAAGACTGGACCATATCCGCCGCCTGGGGAACCAATGTCCTGGAATCCTGGGGGTCGGTGGACATTGACATCTTTGGGTCCCCTGGGACCCGAATCTATCCATATCCACCGACCGCCAAAATCCCTGGAAATCAATCCCCCAAGCGGCGTTTTGAGGGGACAAGGAAGTACCGATACCGCTGCTCCCCAGACCTTTCCTGGGGTGCGTTCTGACCAGAATCTCGAGGCGAATCCAGCCATGGCGACGAGGGCCTTCCAGGAGGCCCAAAACGGCGAACACAAGTGAAGGGTAGCAGTATAGGTACTTGCTCCTCCTCTGATGTCATGGACGGGTCCCCGCCTCGGACCTTCTGTTCGATGCCAGCTCCCCATGCCTTACCCGGGCGACGCGGGAAATACTGTCGGAACGCTAACATAAGGAACCCTAAATCCGCCGGCCCCCTTGTGGGGCCACCAGGCTGTAGCTGCACCAGCTGCAGTTTCAAGTCTCCAATGTTGCAGTCCTGCCGTCTACTTCCTACTGTCAAATGTTGAAGTCCGCGCGAGGGGGGGAGCCCCACGTGGCACACGTAAAAACGTTTGAGATTCATTTCCCGGAGGCCATAATCTTTCGCACATTACAATAGTCGCGCCCTCGAGGCCACAAGCCACCGTAAACGGTTCAATGCTTGCATCCCCGAGGAATCAAACCTTGTAAGTTACACAAGAATCGCTTGCCCAAGGCATCAACCCCTCATAAATTACAATGTTCGCGTCCCCGAAGCCATTCCATTCACCTGTGCAAATTACGTCAGTTTAGCATTGCCGATGCCAAGAATGCTCCAAGACGCCCGAAAATGGTTCCAAGACGGCCCAAGGGAGCCCAAAGAGGCCCCTAAGAGCGCCCCATGACGGCCCAAGAAGCTCCCAAGACCGCCCCAAGGCAGCCCACGACGCCTCCAAGAGGGCCCCAAGACAGCCCACGAGGGCTCCAAGATCGCCCAAGAAACACTCAAGATTTTTTTGTGGCAATCGGCGCTGGACAAACCTCCCTTTAGCAGACCTCCCCTTAGTGAAAACGGCCTGGGACCGAAACCGACGGACCTGGACCCGCAAAAACGACGGCCGCGACGCCCTCTCGCGAACCGAAAGCGGCCAATTCCTTAATCGACGTGTCAGGGTAGGAGGTTTGTCCACCCCCGAGGCAAGGCTCCAGTGGACGCCACGCCCCAGGCGGGGGCAGCCCCGCGGCTGTGCGCCCGCTGGGCGCGCCCGCGGCAGCGCCGCGCCGCTCGCTGCCCGGCGGCCGCGCCGCCGCTCGCTGCGCGGCGGCCGCCGAGCCCAAAGTCACCAGCCTCGAACGTATCCCTATCCCTAAGACGGGCGAGCAAAAAAGCGAGGACAACCTTAGGGATAGGCCCTCAGAAACGGAGGGAATCCTCAAGGTCGGCATGGAGGTGAGGTGATGTCAAATTATAGGGAGATAGGGATATGTTCCAAACTGGTGACAGGACCCCGTGGGCCAGAAGGCGCCACGGCACGACGGGGAAGACGGGCCGCAAGAGGGCTCCCGGACGGCCCCAGGAAGGGGCCCAAGCAGGGGACCACGGACCGAGCGTTCGACATCTGTGCCCCGAGAAGCCCCCAGGAGGCCTCAAGAGGCCGCCGAGAGGAGCCCAATGACGCGCCCAAGAGGCCTCCAAGAGGCCCAAAAGATACCCCACGAGGCCCCAAGAGGCCCCCAAGAGGCGCCCAAACCGCCTCCAAGAGGCCCCCGAGAGGCTCCCCACGACACCGCAACACTTATACAAGAGGCCTCAGAGTCACAAACCAGGCACGATGGCGGGAAGGGCCGAAGGTCACTAGGACAACGCCCACGTCTCAATACGCGCTGATGTTTCCTATCCGCCCCCGCATGATGTTCCCAGATGCGCAAAGACAGCGCCGAGGCGCACCGGCGCGACTCTGACATATCTGAAGGGGCCCTGGGACACACAAATGAATACACACAAATAACAGGATTCCCCATATCTTCCCATATTTGCTTGGTTTTGTCTTCCCCCCCCACTTCCCATATTCTTTCATATTTTCCTGGGAATGGACGATTCATTGTGTCTGTCTGTGTGTTTTTCCCTTCCTGAATATCCCATTCTCATGGGGAGGGGGTCGGGCGGCAGGGGGTGAGGAGCCCTGACGAAGGAGGAGCGAGGCCCCCCTTCCATGAGCTCAGCTTCGATGTTCCATCGGAAACCTGAGGAAGACCTGAGACAGCTGCAAAACACAAGGAAACCTGAGAAGACCAAAGGAATCCCCCAGGAAAACCTGAGACAACTGCAGAACGAGAAGGCAACCTGAGGCAACCTAGGGAAACCTCAGGAAGATCTGAGGAAGACCTGAGACAGCTGCAAAACAATAAGGAAGCCTGAGAAGACCAAAGGAATCCCAGATCCCAGGGGAGCCCAAGACGCCGTCGAGGAGCCCCAAGACGCTCCCAAGAAGCCCCCAAGAGGCCTCCAAAACTGCCAGAAGAGGCTCCAAATGGCCCTCCAGGGCCGGCGGAATGAGCGAAGCGATTAAACAAGGAAACCTGAGAAAGCCACAGGAATACCAAAGGAAAACCTAAGGAGACCCAAGGCATACCTGAGGCAGCTGCAGAACGAGAAGGCAACCGGAGGCGACCTAGGGAAACCTGAGGCAAATCGGAGGACGGCCTGAGACAACCTACCGCAGGTTCGCGCCGTGTCGACCCCGACGTTGGTAACCGACCCAGCGGAGGTCGTTCAACCTTGAACGATCGGATGTTCCCTCAACGCCCGATCGCTCAACGTTGCTCGATCCTGGGGCTCCAGCCGCGTTAAACCTTGAACGCCAGCGGCGGGGTCGCCGCCAGTCGACACGACACGAACCTTTCGTAGGGAAACCTGGGGAAACCCTGAGGAAACCCTGAGACAGCCCGAGCCCCTCCCCCTCCAAGGGGCTCCTTCTTCCGCGGCCCGACAGCCATGCCGCCCCGGGCCCATCTTGCTGGTGGCCCCCGGGGCCCGAGAGGGGCCCCCGAAGGCCGCCGCGGTAGCAGAAAAGCTGGGACCTGAGCAAACCGCGCCAAGACGTGAGGAACATGTGTATACATATATATATATATACACAAATGTATATATTTGTATATGTTATAGTGTATGTACCTATATATATATATATATATATACATATATATAACTATACACACATATACATACACATATATGAGGACCATACGAAAAGGACTTGGCAGCAGAGCAGCCAGACCTTGACAAAAGAACCCCAACCAAAACGGCAGAACGACAAAACGACAACACGGCAACCCCCCCTTCGCAGACTCGTGGGACGAAGCCAGGGCGAGGACAACTTCGGGTGAGGAGAAGGCCAGAATCTCTGAGAGCCGGCGGCTCTGGAGGATGCCTCGGGCGCCGCGGCCTCATCAGACCGCTCGGGAACGCCCGGAGAGCGTTCCGGAACGCTCTGGAACGGATTTATCCTCGTCCCGGCCCCGTCCAGCTAGAGGCCTCCTGCATGGTGCCCGAGCAGATACAATCAAAAACCCTAATAAGGACGCGCGGCTTTGCTCAGGGTACCCTTGCGTCCTTGCTCTTCCTTGCTCTTGCGTCCCTGAGGTTTTCGTCGTCCGCCGCCCCCAAAAATCCCAACTTCGGCTGCGGAGGCTTGCGCCCTCACCGCGCGTCCTCATTGGGGTGTTTGACTGTATCCTCGTCCCGCCCCCTCGCCATCGCTCGGACGTCCATTCCCTGTGTTTTTTGTCGGTTGCGTGCGTGGTTTTTTTTTTTTTTGCCAAATGATCAAGGATGCTCCTCGATGGTCCTCGCCGAAGAAAAATCCACACGTCCGAGCGATGCCAGGCCCCCGTCCGACTAGAGGCCTCCTGGACGGTGCCCGAGCAGCTGGGGTCGGAGCATCGTGCCGCGTCGCTTGGGCGTGGCTCAATGGGGGGGTCATAGATGGGGGGGTCAGAAAACGTCCCCCTTCGTGCCCCTTTCGGGCCCCTCCGGAGCCCCAGGGGGCTCGTTTAGGTACCGTTTGGGTACCTTTTCGGACCACCCTCGCCGCCCCCCCATTTATGACCCCCCCATTACGCGGCGCCCAAGTCGCGGGCGCCTCGGCGACGCCGGCGGGGCATCGGCACCGCCGCCGCGAGGCAGCCCATGGCCCCGCCTGTGGAGCCGCACGGCCCGTGCGGGGCTCGGGCGATGCGGGGCGACGCTCTCCGCCCCCCTCCGCTCCGAGCCCGCTCGGGAGGCCTCGATCGGGCCAGGCGAAAGGGGGGGATAGCAAAGTAAAACAGGGCTGCCGAGACCGCCCCAAGGCAGCCCACGACGCCTCCAAGAGGGCCCCAAGACAGCCCACGAGGGCTCCAAGATCGCCCAAGAAGCACTCAAGACTTTTTTGTGGCAAGGCTCCAGCGGACGCCACGCCCCATAAAACAGGGCTAGGATCGGGATAAATCGCTCCAGAGCGTTCCGGAGCGCTCTCCGAGCGTTCCGGAACGCTCTGGAGCGGCCGCGGCGCCCAAGACATCCTCCAAACCCGCCGCTTCTCAATGATTTCGAGGTGTCCCGATCCGATTTTGTCCCGATCTTCGCGTCGTTTTACAAGGGGGGTGGTGAGAATCAGCTCACGTAGCTGATTCTCCCAGCGCCTCCCGGCGCCGGAGGCGGTCATGTATCGAGGAATGGGCCCCTCGGTGGGGCCGACACCAGCTGCATGCAGCAGACTCCTTGACTCAAACCCCCCCTTCCCCAATCCCCCCCCTCTCGTCCGGCCCAACCAGAGACTCCTGCTCGCTGCCGGCTCCGCGGGCCTTCTCCGGGCGCCGCGGGCTGGACATTCGTCGCGCGGCCCCGGCGGGCGGGGCCCACGCGTGCCGCCGCGGCGGGAGCTCTTAAGCGCACCCGCCGGGGCTCATGGAGGCAGCCCGGCGGCGGGGGCCTCTCGATCGAGGGGCCCCCTTTGCGGATATCAGAGCTCGAGCCGAGAGGAGGGAGGAGGGAGGCAGTCGGGCGCGAATTGATCCGGGCATCGCTCGGACGTCCATTCCCTGTGTTTTTTCGGCTTCGTGTTTTTTTTTCGCCAAGTGATCAAGGATGCTCCTCGATGGTCCTCGCCGAAGGAAACATGCACACGTCCGAGCGATGCCAAGTGATCGGGGGGGGGGGCGAGGGGGGCAGCGAGAGCTGCGGAAGAAGGGGCCCTTCAGGGGTGGGCGAGGGGGGCAGCGAGGGCTGCGGAAGAAGGGGCCCTTCAGGGCCCCCTCGAGGAGCCCTTCGGGGTCCAAAAAAGAGGGGGCGGGCCCGCAGAAGGGGCACCTCCCCTCCCCCCATTGATCGCCCCCCCAATTCGCTCGCGCCCGTGGCGGGAGGAAGGAATGAACCTTCGGGAGGACGGGAGGGCGTGAGAGGGCGGGGGGGAGGGGGGGGGGCTGGAGGCCGCAAGACGAAGCTCAGACCAGACCAGCCAGACCGGCCAGACCAGAGCCAGACTTGCTCTTTGTAAGCTTGGTGTCCCGCCCTGCGCTGCACGGCTCAGGACTATTATATTCGGGAACCTCGATGTCGAAATCCTTACGGCAGCATTGACTTTTGAAGCATCTGTGGCATGCACGCGCGACGCTGCGCGCGCGTGGAGTGTGGCCGATCTGCTGCGAGGGAGTTTGGAAGGAGGAAGGAGCTCCTCCGCTCCATCCCTGCCCTCCCTCCCTCCCTCCGATGAGGGACGAGGGAGCGAGGCCCGGAGCGGGGCATTGGGAGGTGGGGGGGGGGGGGGCAAAGAAGCGCGGGGGGGCGGGGAGGGAGAAGGGTCGGGGGGGGGAGGGGAGGGAGGAGGCAGGGGCACTCCAGAGTTCGTAAGAGAGGGGAGGGGGCCACAACCCTCTCGGACGAGAAGTTTTGGACCCCCCCTCCAGACCACCCACGAGAGAGCGGCCCTTTGCCCAGACCCCCCCCCCGAACCCTCAAGACAGCTCAAATCAGACCCCCCCCAAATGTTACCCCCACCACTTTTATTGTGGAATCCGGAGTAGGCAGCGACGACGAGAGAGGAAGGACCAATGGCGGAAGCGGAGCGGACGGACAGAAACCGGCTTCCCACGAGTAAGCGTGTGGGCGTGTGGCTATCCAGGCAGCGCGGTGGGAACGGGCGGTGTCGGCCTGCCACCTCCCCAGAGCCATCCAGAGGCGATGCCGAAGACAGGTCTTCGGCGCCGTCCTCCTCCAGCTCGGTCCTCCCTCCCCCCCTCCTCCCCTTGACCCTCCTCTGCCAGCAGGAGGAGCAGCGGGAGGAGGAGCATGGGAAGCGAGCAGCTGGATGGGGGATGGGGAGGGGGAGGGAAGAGGCTGCTGGCGCCACAGTGGGAGAGCGAGTGTTCAGCGAGAGGGGGGCAGCCGCTGCCCTTCCGGGGCCAGGAGTGGCACAGCGGCTCGCACGGGTGCGAGGGACGCATCGAAGAGGGGGCCGAAGCACTCGAGACCGGGCGCGCGTCGAGCCACAGCGACAGAGACTTGCCACAGGGAAAGACGCTTGGCCTCAACAGCGCCTGGGCTTGCGATGCGTGCCAGGGGAGAACTCGAGGAGGGACACGAGGAACGTCGCGGCTCTGTCAATACCAAAGCTGTCCTCATTCCATCGCTTTTCCAAACCATCCTGTGGTGTTGGGTCCTCGTTTTGAAGAGACGGTCCCCGCGTTGTCCTCCTTCCACCCTCCTCCCACTCCCCCCTCCTCCTCCCTCCCTGCGTTTCACCCACCCAATACAACGTTTCGTGGCCCCGTAGGGAGCTCCACCGAAGCCCCCAGTGCCACCTTCCGCATGTGTCCCGGAAGACCAAATTTGGCATTTTCACCCACCCAGTACACCTTTCCGTGGCCCCATAGGGAGCTCCACCGAAGCACCCAGTGCCACCGTCCGCATGCGTCCCAGAACACCCAATTTGCAATTTTCACCCACCCAATACAACGTTTCGTGGCCCCATACAGAACTCCACCGAAGCCCCAAATACCACCGACAACATGCGTCCCGCAACATTCAATTTGGCATTTTCACCCACCAAGTACAACGCTTCGGGGCCCCATAGGGAGCTCCACCGAAGCCCCCAGTGCCACCGTCCGAATGCGTCCTGGAGCACCCAAATTTGGCATTTTCACCAACCCAGTACAACGCTTCTGGGCCCCATAGGGAGCTCCACCGAAGCCCCCAGTGCCACCGTCCGCATGCGTCCCATACACCCAATTTGGCATTTTCACCATCCCACTACAACGCTTCGTGGCCCCATAGGCAGCTCCACCGAGGCCCCCAATGCCACCGTCCGCATGCGTCCCGGAAGACCCTATTTGGCATTTTCACCCACCGAAGCCCCCAGTGGAACCGCCCGCATGCGTCTGGCCCAAACACCCAGTTTGGCACTTTCACTCACCCAACACACCGTTTCGTGGCCCCATTCGGAGCTCCACCGAAGCCCCCAAGGCCACCGTCCGCATGCGTCCCGGAACACCCAATTTGGCATTTTCACCGTCCCAATACAAGGTTTCTTGGCCCCATACAGAACTCCACCGAAACCCCCAGTGCCACCGTCCGCATGCGTCCCGGAACACGCAATTTGGCATTTCCACCCACCCAATACACCGTTTCGTGGCCCCATACGGAACTCCACCGAAGCCCCCAAGGCCACCGTCCGCATGCGTCCCGGAACACCCAATTTGGCATTTTCACCCACCCAGTACAGCGGTTCATGGCCCCATAGGGAGCTCCACCGACGGCCCCAATGCTACCGCCCGCATGCGTTCCCCCCCCACCCAGTGCAGCGCTTCGTGGCCCCATAGGGAACTCAACCGAAGCCCCCAGTGGGACCGCCCGCATGCGTCCCATACACCCAATTGGGCATTTTCACCCACCCAGTACAGCGCTTCGTGGCCCAATAGGGAGCTCCACCGACGGCCCCAGTGCTACCGCCCGCATGCGTTCCCCCCCCACCCAGTGCAGCGTTTCGTGACCCCATAGGGAGCTTCACCGAAGATATTCACAATTGCGGTACCCACAACTGCAAATGGTTGGGTCCTTCGCCAAGATAATTTTCATACAGCGTCGAAGACTCGACAGATGGAGCGAATTGTCCTGAGAGTCAGTGGACTGCGAAGAGTGGCCTTGACTGCACAATCTCAACTCCTCCAACGTTGGCTTGAATTCTACTAACAAGGTCGATGCCGTGAAGCCGAAGCAAGTTGAGCTCATGTGGAGTTGCACATCACTAGAAAGCCGTCGACCCACGCATGCTGGAGGGAAACGGCGTATGAGACACTTGACTGTGCCCCTCCCCCTTCCAAAATCTTGTCAGAGGGGGGTGTCGACGACCTCCCCAGCGAAGCACGCAGTCCCTCGGAGACTCCATCTCCACCATCCGCGGACTCCAAGATGCCCAAAGACATTGACAACCCCCCTCCGCCTCCTCCTGGTCCTGCTCGATTTAGGTCGGGCGTGTCCTCCTACAGGCGGATGTTGGACGAAAAGCCAAACACAGACAAACAAAATCAAACATGGGCCAAACATGATACATTTAACAAATCGTCCCCAGACTAGTGTTCCCAACCATCCTGTGGTGTTGGGTCCTCGTTTTGAAGAGACGGTGCCCCGCGTCCTCCTCTCCTCTCCTCTCCTCCTCCTCCCCCCTCCTCCCTCCTCCCGTCATCATCATCATCATCATCATCATCATCATCATCATCATCATCATCATCATCATCATCATCATCATCATCATCATCATCATCATCATCATCATCATCATCATCATGATCATGATCATCATCATCATCATCATCATCATCATCATCATCATCATCATCATCATCATCATCATCATCGTCGTTATCATCACCATCATCATCGTCATCGTCATCGTCATCATCGTCGTCGTCTTCATCGTCATCATCGTCATCATCACCATCATCGCCATCATCATCGCCGTTATCGCCGCCATCATCATCATCATTGTCATCCTCCTCCTCATCATCATCATCAGCATCATCATCATAAGCATCATCATCATAATCATCATCATCATCCTCCACATCATCACCATCACCATTACCATCATCATCATCATCTTCATCATCATCATCATCATCATCATCATCATCATCATCATCATAATCATCATCATCATCATCATCATCATCATCATCATCATCATCAGCACCATCATCATCATCATCAGCATCATCATCATCATCATCATCATCATCATCATCATCATCATCATCATCAGCAGCATGCGTCCCCTGCACCCATTTCGGCACACCCCTCACACGCTTCGTGGCCCCATAGGGAGCTGCACCGAAGGCCCCAGTGGCTGCGCTCGCATGCGGTTCCACCCCCCTTTTCGGCACACCCCTCACACGTTTCGTGGCCCTACAGGGAGCTCCACCGAACGCCCCAGTGGCTGCGCTCGCATGCGGTTCCACCCACAATTTCGGCACACCCCTCACTCGTTTCGTGGCTCCATAGGGAGCTCCACCGAAGGCCCCAGTGGCTGCGCTCGCATGCGGTTCCACCCTCCATTCTCGCACACCCCTCACTCGTTTCGTGGCCCCATGGGGAGCTCCACCGAACGCCCCAGTGACTGCGCTCGCATGCGGTTCCACCCCCCCATTTCGGCACACCCCTCATACGTTTCGTGGCCCCATAGGGAGCTCCACCGAAGGCCCCAGTGGCTGCGCTCGCATGCGGTTCCACCCCCATTCTCGGCACACCCCTCACACGTTTCGTGGCCCCATAGGGAGCTCCACCGAAGCCCCAGTGGCTGCGCTCGCATGCGGTTCCACCCCCACCCACCCCATTTCGGCACACCCCTCACACGTTTCGTGGCCCATAGAGAGCTCCACCGAAGGCCCCAGCGTCTGCGCTCGCATGCGGTTCCACCCCCCTTTTCGGCACACCCCTCACACGTTTCGTGGCCCCACAGGGAGCTCCACCGAACGCCCCAGTGGCTGCGCTCGCATGCGGTTCCACCCCCCATTTCGGCACACCCCTCACACGTTCGTGGCTCCATAGGGAGCTCCACCGAAGGCCCCAGCGTCTGCGCTCGCATGCGGTTCCACCCCCCATTCTCGGCACACCCCTCACACGTTTCGTGGCCCCATAGGGAGCTCCACCCTCACGGTTCCACCCCCCATTTCGGCAGGCGTGGCCCCATAGGGCTCCACCGAAGGCCCCAGCGTCTGCGCTCGCATGCGGTTCCACCCCTCTTTTCGGCACACCCCTCACACGCGTTTCGTGGCCCCACAGGGAGCTCCACCGAACGCCCCAGTGGCTGCGCTCGCATGCGGTTCCACCCCCCATTTCGGCACACCCCTCACTCGTTTCGTGGCTCCATAGAGAGCTCCACCGAAGGCCCCAGCGTCTGCGCTCGCATGCGGTTCCACCCCCCTTTTCGGCACACCACTCACACGTTTCGTGGCCCCATAGAGAGCTCCACCGAACGCCCCAGTGGCTGCGCTCGCATGCGGTTCCACCCCCCATTCCGGCACACCCCTCACACGTCTCGTGGCTCCATAGGGAGCTCCACCGAACGCCCCAGTGGCTGCGCTCGCATGCGGTTCCACCCCCCATTTCGGCACACCCCTCACACGCTTCGTGGCCCCATAGGGAGCGCCACCGAGGAATATATCCACAATTGCGGTATTCGCAACTACGTATGGTTGGGTCTATCGTCAGGCTAATTGTATTCCCAACCATCCTGTGGTGTTGGGGCCTCGTTTTGAAGAGACGGTGCCCCGCGTCCTCCTCTCCTCTCCTCTCCGCCTCCTCCCCCCTCCTCCATCCTCCCGTCATCATCATTATCATCATCATCATCATCATCATCATCATCATCATCATCATCATCATCATCATCATCATCATCATCATCATCGGCATCATCATCACCATCATCGTCGTCATCGTCATCGTCATCATCGTCGTCATCATCGTCATCATCGTCATCATCACCATCATCACCATCATCGCCATCACCATCGCCGATATCACCACCATCATCATCATTGTCATCCTCCTCCTCATAATCATCAGCATCATCATAATCATCAGCATCATCATAATCATCATCGTCCTCCGCATCATCACCATCACATTACCATCATCATCATCATCATCATCATCATCATCATCATCATCATCATCATCATCATCATCATCAGCACCATCATCATCATCATCATCAGCATCATCATCATCATCAACAATATCATCATCATCATCATCATCAGCATCATCATCATCATCATCAGCATCATCATCATCATCATCATCATCATCATCATCATCATCATCATCATCATCATCATCAACATGCGTCCCCCGCACCCATTTCGGCACACCCCTCACACGTTTCGTGGCCCCAAAGGGAGCTCCACCGAAGGTCCCAATGGCTGCGCTCGCATGCGGTTCCACCACCCTTTTCGGCACACCCCTCACACGTTTCGTGGCCCCACAGGGAGCTCCACCGAACGCCCCAGTGGCTGCGCTCGCATGCGGTTCCACCCCTCTTTTCGGCACACCCCTCACACGTTTCGTGGCCCCATAGGGAGCTCCACCGAAGGCCCCAGTGGCTGCGCTCGCATGCGGTTCACCCCATTTCTGGCACACCCCTCACACTCCACCGTCTGCGCTCGCATGCGGTTCCACCCCCATCCCCCCCCACGGCACACCCCTCACACGTTTCGTGGCCCCATAGAGAGCTCCACCGAAGGCACCCAGCGTCTGCGCTCGCATGCGGTTCCACCCCCCTTTTCGGCAAACCCCTCACACGCTTCGTGGCCCCACAGGGAGCTCCACCGAAGGCCCCAGTGGCTGCGCTCGCATGCGGTTCCACCCCCCATTTCGGCACACCCCTCACACGTTTCGTGGCTCCATAGGGAGCTCCACCGAACGCCCCAGTGGCTGCGCTCGCATGCGGTTCCACCCCCCATTTCGGCACACCCCTCACACGTTCGTGGCCCCATAGGGAGCTCCACCGAAGGCCCCAGTGGCTGCGCTCGCATGCGGTTCCACCCCCCATTTCGGCACACCCCTCACTCGTTTCGTGGCCCCATAGAGAGCTCCACCGAAGGCCCCAGCGTCTGCGCTCGCATGCGGTTCCACCCCTCTTTTCGGCACACCCCTCACACGTTTCGTGGCCCCACAGGGAGCTCCACCGAACGCCCCAGTGGCTGCGCTCGCATGCGGTTCCACCCCCATTTCGGCACACCCCTCACACGTTTCGTGGCCCCACAGGGAGCTCCACCGAACGCCCCAGTGGCTGCGCTCGCATGCGGTTCCACCCCTCTTTTCGGCACACCCCTCACACGTTTCGTGGCCCCATAGGGAGCTCCACCGAAGGCCCCAGTGGCTGCGCTCGCATGCGGTTCCACCCCTCATTCTGGCACACCCCTCACAGGCACACCCCTCACCCACATTCTTGCACACCCCTCAGTACAGCTCTTCGTGGCCCCATAGGCCATAGGAAGCTCTACCGAAGGCCCCAGTTGCAGGGTTCGCATGGCGGCCCAACCCATTTTGGCGCACCCCTCACACGCTTCGTGGCTCCATAGGAAGCTCCACCAAACGCCCCAGTGGCTGCGCTCGCATGCGGTTCCACCCCCCATTCTCGCACACCCCTCACACGTTTCGTGGCCTCACAGGGAGCTCCACCGAACGCCCCAGTGGCTGCGCTCGCATGCTGCTCCACCCCTCCACTTCGGCACACCCCTCACTCGTTTCGTGGCCCCATAGAGAGCTCCACCGAAGGCCCCAGCGTCTGCGCTCGCATGCGGTTCCACCCCTCTTTTCGGCACACCCCTCACACGTTTCGTGGCCCCACAGGGAGCTCCACCGAACGCCCCAGTGGCTGCGCTCGCATGCGGTTCCACCCCCCATTTCGGCACACCCCTCACACGTTTCGTGACTCCATAGGGAGCGCCACCGAGGAATATATGCACAATTGCGGTATTCACAACTACGCATGGTTGGGTCTTTCGTCAGGCTAATTATTCCCAAGCATCCTGGTGTGTTGGGTCCTCGTGTTGAAGAGACGGTCCCCGCGGTCTCCTCCTCATTCCTCCCTCCTCCTCCGTCTCCTCCCTCCTCCTTGCGTTTCAACCACCCAGTACAGCTCTTCGTGGCCCCATAGGCCATAGGAAGCTCTACCGAAGGCCCCAGTTGCAGGGTTCGCATGGCGGCACAACCCATTTTGGCGCACCCCTCACACGCTTCGTGGCCCCATAGGGAGCTCCACCAGAGGCCCCAGTGGCAGGGTTCGCATGGCGGCCCCACCCCATTTTGGCGCACCCCTCACACGTTTCGTGGCCCCATAGGGAGCTCCACCGAAGGCCCCAGTGGCAGGGTTCGCATGGCGACCCAGCGTTTTGGCGCACCCCTCAATAGGTTCGTGGCCCCGTCGGGAGCTCCACCGAAGGTCCCAGTGGCAGGGTTCGCATGGCGGCCCCGCTCCCTTGTGGCGCTTCCCTCACACGGTTCGTGGCCCCATAGGGAGCTCCACCGAAGGCCCCAGTGGCAAGGTTCGCATGGCGGCCCCGCTCGCAGGGTTCGCATGGCGGCCCAAACCCCTTGTGGCGCACCCCTCACACGGTTCGTGGCCCCATAGGGAGCTCCACCGAAGGCCCCAGTGGCAAGGTTCGCATGGCGGCCCTGCTCCACTGTGGCGAACCCCTCACACGGTTCGTGGCCCCGTCGGGAGCTCCACCGAAAGCCCCAGTGGCAAGGTTCGCATCCCAAACCCATTGTGGCGCATCCCTCACACGGGTCGTGGTCCCACAGGGAGCTCCACCGAAGGCCCCAGTAACAGGGTTCGCATGGCGGCCTCGCCACATTCTGGCGCACCCCTCACAAGGTTCATGGCCCCGTCGGGAGCTCCACCGAAAGCCCCAGTGGCAGGGTTCGCATGGCGGCCCAAACCCATTGTGGCGCACCCCTCACACGGCTCGTGGCCCCGTCGGGAGCTCCACCGAAAGCCCCAGTGGCAGGGTTCGCATGGCGGCCTCGCCACTTTTTGGAACACCCCTCACACGGGTCGTGGCCCCATAAGGAGCTCCACCGAAGGCCCCAGTGGCAGGGTTCGCATGGCGGCCCCGCTCCACGTTGGCGCACCCCTCACACGGTTCGTGGCCCCGTCGGGAGCTCCACCGAAGGTCCCAGTGGCAGGGTTCGCATGGCGGCCCAAACCCATTGTGGCGCACCCCTCACACGGCTCGTGGCGCCACAGGGAGCTTCACCGAAGGCCCCAGTGGCAGGGCTCGCATGGCGGCCCCGCTCCCTTTTGGCGCACCCCTCACACGGTTCGCGGCCCCGCAGGGAGCTCCT
>CAUYUJ010018055.1:186414-215701 GCA_963575745.1 Prorocentrum cordatum
CACTACCATACTACTATCTACTGCTACTACTACTAATACTACTACCACTACTACTACTACTACTACTACTACCAATACTACCACTACTACTACTACTACTACTACTACTACTACTACCACTACTACGGCTACTACTACTACTACTACTACTACTGCTACTACTACTACTACTACTACTACTACTACTACTACTACCACTGCCACTACTACTACTACTACTACTACTACTACTACTACTACTACTACTACTACTACTGCTACTGCTACTGCTACTGCTGCGGGAGTGGGTTGGTAAGCAAAATCGAAGTATCGCTAGAGACTTGTTTGAAGCTCATTGCCGAAATAAGCACAATGGTGCACCAATTCCACGACGTGCGGTCCTTTTACAACACGGAGATATCGCTGGAAATCTCGGTGAACTGTATGAACTTAGGTGTTCGCATTCATTAGTCCTTGGGATGATTCAAGGCAGTTCCGTTTCACAAGGGGGCTCTCGCCAGAATGGTAGGCCTATAGGGTGGTGGTCATTCAAGGGGGCTTCTCTCGTAGTGGAAGCGAAGGCTTGCAGGAAACCGAGAGGAGTTTTCGGCGAGGCAGGGATTCGGAACGGGGTGTCTTGCAGCGTCGTTGACTCATCTTGGAGTCACTCTGGTCTTCATCCTCCTTCTCCTCGTCCACCCCCTCATCCGCCTCCTCTCCTCATCTTACTCCTCCTCTTCCTCGAACTCGTCCCCATATTCCTCGTCCGTGTCCACCTCATACTCCACCGCTTCGTCATCCTCCTCCTCCTCCTCCTCCTCCTCTCCTCCGTCTCCTCCTCTTCCTCCTCTCCACGACCTTCTAGACCTGCAGTATCTGACCAAAGCTGACCTAGGAACATGGCCCGAGAGTATGCGTTTTCTAAAAAGTCGGAGGGGGAGTTCGAGGGCCAGCCTGACCAGGATCCCGACGGCCCTGAAAAGGCCCCGTGAGACCTCCAGTACCCTGCGGGGTCGTAGGCTGTCCGAGAACACTGAGTTCTCGAAGCGGCGGTTCTGGACGACCATTCCCCAACTGTTCTGTTCCTCCTGTTGGCAAAATGCAGTGGCTCATGCTCAAAAGGAGCTTCAGGAGGGTCGTCTTGGGTTCCGCCACCCGCCACGGCCAGGAACAAGCGTCAAGCCTCCAAGCACCTCAGCATGGGGGAAAGCTGGTCCTGATGGAAACGGGTCCTGGACCCTGGTGGCCCTGGTGCCTTCCCAGAGAACGAGGTCTTCATCCTGAGTCGCTTTCTTTTGGACGCCCGAAATGGGTACGGAAAGAATGGGTACAATGCCCAACAACAAATGGTGTCCCAAACCAACAGCGGCCGCTGTTGGGCGGGCGGCCTTCTGCCTCGAATGGACACAGGCCGCGGCGGCGTGGACGGCGAGTCCTGTTCAAAATGAACCAGGTCCGCTGTTTGGCATTGTACCCATTCTTTCCGTGCCCATATCGTTCGTATTTCTGACGGCCCCCCGGACCCGCGGAGGGCACCGAGAGCCCGCAACTAGCGAAAAACCTCAGGACTCCTTTCCCTCAGTGGGGGCCCCAAGAAAGTACACCACCACCACCACGTCGATTCCTCCTTTCTCCTCTTTCCAGCGAGAGGGAGGGGGGAGGGAGGTGGTGGTGTGTATATGCTTGGGCCCCCCACTCATTAACGGGCGAAGAGCGACGTAAAAAAAACTTGTTCGCTGTCGGGGGCGCCTGTCCCAGGGCGGCTGGACAGTTTATACCTTTACGGTGGCACCGTAGGGGTATAAACTTTCCAGCCGCCCTGGGAAGGGGTATAAACTTTCCAGCCGCCCTGGGACAGGCGCCCCCGACAGCGAACCAGTTTTTTTTACATCGCTCTTCGCCCGTTCAATCTGGGAGGCCTAGAGGCAAACACTCCGCTGGCCCCGACGTTCTGCCGGGCGAGGGCGACGCACCGTCAGGGGGCTCCGCGCACACCAGAGCGGCACCGCCCTTCGGAGCGGCGGCCGAGGCCGAGGCCCTCCGCCTGTGGAGCAGGGCCCCTCCTCCTCCTCCTCCTCCTCCTCCTCCTCCTCCTCCTCCTCCTCCTCCTCCTCCTCCTCCTCCCTCCTCCTCCCTCCTCCCTCCCTCCCTCCCTCCCTCCCCTCCCTCCCTCCCTCCCACCCTCCTCCCCCCTCCCCCTCCCCTCCCCCTCCCCCCTCCCCCTCCCTCCCTCCCCCTCCCCCCTCCTCCCTCCCCCTCTCCCCCCTCCCCCTCCCCTCCATCCTCCCTCCTCCCTCCTCCCTCCCTCCCTCTCCCCCCCCTCCCTCTCCCTCTCCCTCTCCCTCTCCCTCTCCCTCTCCCTCTCCCTCTCCCTCTCCCTCTCCCTCTCCTTCCTCCTCCTCCTCCTCCTCCTCCTCCTCCTCCTCTTCCTCCTCCTCCTCCTCCCCTCCTCCTCCTCCTCCTCCTCCTCCACCTCCTCCTCCTCCTCCCCCCCCCAGACAGCTGGCTGTCATTTCTTGCGGGCGCTCGGCTTCCCTGGCAGGGCCAAGGCCAAGTCCCCGCGGAGGCATGCCCTCGGGCTGAAGCCAAGGCTCGGACAGCGAAAAAAAGCGAGCGCTTTGATCGGTTTGAGGGGGGGGCCAGTGTCGCGGCCGCCGGGGTGCTCGCCACCACCCCAGGATGAACATCATCGACCCACGAACCCGGAAAGGAATACAGAAATGTAAGGCATGGCACCGTTTCAAAGACACCTGATTGGGCGACCGGCAAATGCAATGCTGAAAGTATCGGCCTTGACGTACCGTGCCGAGGGCTGTGCTGTGCTGCGCCGTGCTGAATTGCGATGTGCCATGCCGCGATTGTGCTCTATAGCGTTGTGGATCGAGTCCTCCTGTGCATCCACGTCCTGACCGAACTGGTCTGGATCTTAAGCCCGAGCTGCCTGAGCACATAGTAGCTGCCCCAGGGCTCATTGATCTGAGGACGCGCTAGGAGGGGAACAAGCTAGGAGGACGCGCCGCGGAACGTCCCAAGGGACGCGCCAGGCGACGTGCCAGGGGACGTGCCATGGGGACGCACCGCGGGACGTGCCAGGGGGACTGGCCGCGGGACGCGCCACGGAACGTGCCAGGTTGCAGTGCTGAGCTTATCGATCTTGATGTACCGTGCCGAGGGCTGTGCTGTGCTGCGCCGTGCTGAACTGCGATGTGCCGTGCCGCGGTTGTGCTCTATAGCTCGCACTTGTCCCGCCCTGGGGCGTGAGGAACCGAGGTATTTTCACGCTTCTCGAGCCTCCTGTGCCTCCTGGGGGGCGGGGGGAAGCGGAAAGCGCTCCCCGAATACAGATCCCAATTGAGAAAAATGCATCCTGTGGCCTTCTGGGGCCTCCTGGGGGCGGAGGGAGGCGAAACGCGCCCGCCGAACACAGGTCCCAAAACATAACAATACCTCCTGGAGCCTCCTGAAGCCTTCTGGGAGCCTCCTGGGGCCTCCTGGGGCCTCCTGGGGCGCTATGAACCCATGTGTTTTCACACGTGTCCCGCCCTGGAGCGTTGGGAGCCCATGCGTTTTCACACTTATCCCGCCCTTGGGCGTTCGGAACCATGTGTTGTCACGCTCCTCCCGCCCGGGGGCGTTAGGAACCCATGTGTCTTCACGTTTGCCTTGCCCTGGAGCGTTAGGAACCCATGTCTTGTCACTCTTCTCCCGCCCTGGGGCCCTAGGAGCCCGTGTGCTTTCACGCCTGTCCCGCCCTGGGGCGTGAGGCACCATGTGTTCTCACGCTTCTCGAGCCTCCTGGGGCGTCCTGAGGGGCAGGGGGGAAGCGAAAAGCGCTCCCCGAATATACATATCCCGATGCAGAACACATGTAAAACAAGCATTTCACCTGATACATCCTCTGGATTCTGGTCACCGGGAGAGGCACAATCGTTGACACAAAACAAGCGTTTCGCTCGAGACATCCTGCCCAAATTCTGAAAACAAGCACTTCGCCCCAGACATCCTGAAAAATAATTCCGCCGGCCTCTTCCGACCTCGTGATCGACCGCAAATACTTATGCCGGCCCGCTTCCCCTCTTCCCTGGGGGTAACACCAACTAATTTATCCTGGCGAAGGACCCAACCAAATGCAGTTGTGGACGCCGCAGTTGTGAAAATCTTCTTCGGTGAAACTCCCTATGGGGCCACGAAGCGCTGCACTGGGTGGGGGGGAACGCTGTTCTGGGTGAGTGGTGCGTCAACTAAGGTTTCTGGGACGCATGCGGACGGTCCCACTGGGGGCTTCGGCGGAGCTCTCAATGGGGCCACGAAACGCTGTACTGGGTAAGTGAAAATGCCAAATTGGGCTTCCGGGACGCATGCCGACGGTCCCACTGGAGGCTTCGGTGGAGCTCCCTATGGGGCCACGAAACGATGTACTGGGTGGGTGAAAATGCCAAATTGGGTTTCCAGGACGCATGCGGACGGTCCCACTGGGGGCTTCGGTGGAGCTCACTAAGGGGCCACGAAGCGTTGTATTGGGCGGGTAAAAATGCCACGTTGGGTTTTCGGGACGCATGCGGACGGTGACACTGGGCCTTCGGTGGAGATCCCTACGGGGCCACGAAATTCTGGACTGGGTGGGTGAAAATGCAACAATGGGTGTTTCGGGACGCTTGAGGCGGTCCCACTGGGGCCTTCGGTGGAGCTCCCTGTGGGGCCACGAAACGCTGCACTGGGTGTCTGAAAATGCCACATTTGGTGTTTCGGGACGCACGGGGACGGTGGTACTGTGGCCTTCGGCGGAGCTCCCCTATGCGGCCACGAAGCGCTGTAATGGGTGGGCGAAAATGCCAAATTGGGTGTTTCAGGACGCACTCGGACGGTCCCACAGGGGCTTCGGTGGAGCTCCCTATGTGGCCACGAAGCGCAGTACTGAGTGGGGGGGACGCATGTGGACGGTAGCGCTGTGACCTTCGGTGGGGCTCCCTATGGGGCCACGAAATGCTGTACCGAGTGGGGGGGACGCGTGTGGACGGTGGCACTGGGGCCTTCGGTGGAGCTCCCTACGGGGTACTGAGTGGGGGAGGACGCATGTGGACGGTGGCACTGGGGCGAGTGGGGGGGGACGCATGTGACGGTGGCACTGGGGCCGTTTCGTGTAGCTCCCTATGGCGCCACGAAACGCTGTACTGATGGGGGGGGGGGGCGCATGTGGACGGTGGCACTGGTGCCTGCGGTGGAGCACCCTAATGGGGGCCACGAAACGCTGCACTGAGTGGGGGGGGCGCATGTGGACGGTGGCACTTCGGTGGAGCTCCCTATGGGGCCACGAAACGCTGCACTGAGTGGGGGGGACGCATGTGGACGGTGGCACTGGGGCCTTCGGTGGAGCTCCCTATGGGGCCACGAAACTCTGTACTGAGTGGGGGGGACGCATGTGGACGGTGGCACTGGGGCCTTCGGTGGAGCTCCCTATGGGGCTACGAAAAAGCCTGTACTGAGCGGGGGGAACGCAATGTGGACGTGCCTGGGCCTTCGGAGGGCTCCCTATCATGCCCCGAAACGCTGACAGAGTGGGAGGGACGCCATGCGGACGGGGCACTGGAGCCTTCGGTGGAACTCCCTATGGAGCACGAAACGCTGCCTGAAATTGGGTGGGGCGCATGATGGACGTGGCACTGGGGCCCTTCGGTGGATCCCCCTATGGGAGGCCCACGAAGCGCTGCACTGATTGGGGGGGACGCAAGTGACGGTGGGGGTGGTGCCTTCGTGGGAGCCCATATAGGGCCACGAAACAGCTGTACTGAAATGGGTGGGGACTCAAAATGTTTTTGGGGGTGTTGGGGGGACGAGTGGCACTGGGGCCTTCGGTGGAGCCCCCCTATGGGGCCACGAAACGCTGCCCTGGGTGGGGGAACCGCATGTGGACACCCCCACTGGGGCCTTCGGTGGAGCTCCCTATGGGGCCACGAATCGCTGTACGAGTGAGGGGGACGCATGTGGGACGGTGGCACCGGGGCCTTCCTGGAACTTCCTACTGGGCTACGAAACGCTGTTACTGAGTGGGGGGGGACGCATGGGACGGTGGCACTGGGCCTTCGGTGGAGCCCCCTATGGGGCCCGAAACCTGTATCTGAGTGGGGGGGGACTGCATTAGGGACGGGTGGCACCTGGGGCCACGGTGGAGCTCCCTATGGGCCACGAAACGCTGTACCTGATGGGGGGAACGCTTGTGGACGTGGCACTGGGGGCCTTCGGTGGAGCTCCCTATGGGGCCACGAAACGCTGTTCTGAGTGGGGGGGACGCATGTGGACGGTGGCACTGGGGCCTTCGGTGGAGCTCCCTATGGGGCCACGAAACGTTGTACTGAGCGGGGGGGACGCATGTGGACGGTGGCCCTGGGGCCTTCGGTGGAGCTCCCCATGGGGCCACGAAACGCTGTACTGAGTGGGGGGGACGCATGTGGACGGTGACTCTGGGGCCTTCGGTGGAGCTCCCTATGGGGCTACGAAACGCTGTACTGGGTGGGTGAAACGCAGGGGCGGGGGGGAGGAAGGAGGAGGAGGGAGGAGGGGGAGGAGGAGAGGAGAGGAGGAGGAGGAGAAGGAGGAGGAGGAGGAGGAGGAACGTGGGGACCGTCTCTTCAAAACGAGGACCCAACAACACAGGTTGGTTTGGAAAAAGAGCCCTGGGCCGGCGCCCTTTCCGGGAACATGATCGACCCACGAACCCAGAAAGGAATACAGTAATGTAAGGCATGGCAACGTTTCAAAGACACCTGATTGGGCGACTGGCAAATGCAATGCTGAAAGTATCGGCCTTGATGTACCGTGCCGAGGGCTGTGCTGTGCTGCGCCGTGCTGAATTGCGATGTGCCATGCCGCGGTTGTGCCATATAGCGTTGTGGATCGAGTCCTCCTTTGCATCCGAGTCCTGACCGAACTGGTCTGGATCTTAAGCTCGAGCTGCCTGAGCACATAGTAGCTGCCCCAGAGCTGATTGAACTGAGGACACGCTAGGAGGACGCGCCGCGGAACGTCCCAAGGGACGCGCCAGGCGACGTGCCAGGGGACGTGCCATGGGGACGCACCGCGGGGCGTGCCAAAGGGGAAGCGCTACGGAACGCGCCGATGGACGTGCCACCTCATGCTAGACATCCGCCTGGGCGAACTGGAAGGGAAACCAAGTGGTTCGCTCGAGACATCCTCAACACATCTTCATGTCAGACGTCCGTTCCAGGCCCCCAGGAAGGCCCCAGGAGGCCAGTGTTAGATACCCCCTAGGTGGCCTGGACACGTAAAAACACCTGGTCCTGCCATGTAAAATACCCCCCTGGGCGGCCTGAGCACGTCAAGCCACGCGGTTCTAATTCGGGACAATCATGTTAGATACCCCCTGGTTGGCCTGGAAACGTAAACACACGTGGGACCAGCTCGGGGCAACCATGTTAGATAACCCAGTGGGTGGCCTGGACACGCAAAAACACGTGATCCTTGCTCGGGACAATTATGTTAGATATCCCCCATGGGTGGCCTGCACACGTAGAAACACGTGGTGCAAGCTCGGGACAATCATGTTAGATACCCTGTGCGGCCTGGACATGTAAAAACACATGGTTCAAGCTCGGGACAACCATGTTGGGTATCCCACAGGGTGGCCTGGACATGTAAACACACGTGGGACCAGCTCTGGGCAACCATGGTAGATCCACCCCTGGGTGTCCTGGACACGTTAAAACACGTGGTCCTTGCTCGGGACAACGATGTTAGGTATCCCCTGGGTGGCCTGGACACGTAAAATCACGTGGTGCCAGCTCGGGACAATCATGTTAGATACTACCCTGGGCGGCCTGGACACGTAAAAACACGTCGTTCCAGTTCGGGGCATGCATGTTCGATACTCCACTGGGTGGCCTGGACACGTAAAACCACGTGGGATCAGCTCAGGGCAACCATGCTAGATACACCCACTGGGTGGCCTGGACACGTAAAAACACGTGATCCTTGCTCGGGGCAACTACGTTAGATATCCCCCATGGGTGGCCTGGACACGTAACTATTACGCACTCCCGCACTCCCAGAGCCACGATCCCTAGTAAATTACACGGCATCCGCGCTCCCAGGGCCAGGATCCCTTGTACATTACGCGGCGTCCGCGCTCCCAAAGCCGCGATCCCTCGTAAATTACGCAAGGTTTGCGCTCCCAGAACCCCCTGGGCATCCTTGAGTGCCCAGACCCGTCAAATTTTGCAAAACGAGCGTTTCGCTCGAGCGCAGACGCGCCATCCTCGAGCGGGCACGCAAACAGTCTGCATTTTCATATTTTGTGTCTCCTGGTCGGGGCTCCAAACTTGGCTTTTTTGGTATGATTCTGATAAAAACGCATCGCACCCCATTTTTTCACGAAGGAAAGCGGTGGTCTGCGGACCTTGTTATTTATCGAAGATCCGAGATGGGGGGCAAACGTTCCTCGAGCGGCAACGCGAAAAACGCACTTGGTCAACTGAAAATTCACACTTTACCTCGACATTGATCGCAGAATAATTCAGCCGGCCCAACTCCCGTAGGGGCCGGAGGGAAAACCTGCTAAAAGAGAACCCTGGGCCCGCCGCTGTTTCCAGGAAACAAGATCGACCCACGAACCTGGACAGGAATATAGAAATGTAAGGCATGGCAACGCTTCAAAGGCACCTGATTGGGCGACGGGCAAATGCAGTGCTGAGTGTATCGATCTTGATGTACCGTGCCGAGGGCTGTGCTGTGATACACCGTGCTGAATTGCGATGTGCCATGCCGCGATTGTGTCCTGTAGCGTTGTGGATCGAGTCCTCCTTTGCATCCGAGTCCTGACCGAACTGATCTGGATCTGAAGCTCGAGCTGCCTGAGCACATAGTAGCTGCCCCAGAGCTAATTGACAGGGGAACATGCTAGGAGGACGCGCCGCGGAACGTCCCAAGGGACGCGCCAGGACACGTGCCAGGGGACGTGCCATGGGGACGCACCGCGGGACGTGCCAAGGGGACGCGCTACGGAACGTGCCAATGGACGTGCCACGGGACGTGCCAAGGGACGCGCCGCGCGACGTGCTAGGGGGACTCGCTACGGGACGCGCCACTGAACGTGCCAGGGAACGTACCAAGTTGCAATGCTGAGCTTATCGATCTTGATGTACCGTGCCGAAGGCTGTGTTGTGCTGCGCCGTGCTGAACTGCGATGTGCCATGCCGCGGTTGTGCTCTAAGTGTTGTGGATCGAGTCCTCCTTTGCATCCGAGTCCAGACCGAACTTATCTGGATCTTGGCTCAAGCTGCCTCAGCACATAGTAGCTGCCCCAGAGCTAATCGACAAAGGACATGCCCGGAAGACCCGCCGCGGAACGCCCCAAGGGACGCGCCAGGCGACGTGCCAGGGGACGTGCCACGGGGACGCACCGCGGGACGTGCCAAGGGGACGCGCTAGGGAACGTGCCAATGGACGTGCCACGGGACGTGCCAGGGGACGCGCTCCCAAGGCCCCGACCCCTCGTAAATTACGCTGCGCCCGCGCTCCGAGGGCAGCGATCCCTCGCAAATTTAAATACTGTGTGGCCAAAAGAATTCCTGCGAAAATCAGCGAATTAGTCGAGACATCCTCGAAATTCCTGCGCGCGGGACGTGGCGCGCTCGAGACATCCTCGAACTTCCTGCGCGCGGGACGCTTTTCCGCGTCGCGGTCGGGGCTCCAGACCTTGGTTTTTGTTTGATGATTCTAGAAAAATGCCCCGTACTCTTTTTTTAACGAAGGAAAGCGGGGGTCCGCGGACCCCGTTATTTATCGAGGATCCAAGGTGGGGGGTCGACTTTCCTCGAGTGGGCACGCGCGAAACGCATTTTTTCACACTGAATTGAACTTTACCTTGTTCCCAACCATCCTGTGGTGTTGGGTCCTCGTTTTGAAGAGACAGCGCCCCGCGTCTCCTCTCCTCTCCTCTCCTCTCCTCTCCTCCTCCTCTCCCCCCTCCTCCCTCCTCCCATCGCCGTCATCATACTCATCGTCATCATCATCATCATCATCATCATCCTCATCTTCATCATCATCATCCTCGTCATCATCACCACCAGCATCATCATCGTCATCATCATCGCCATCGCCATTAGTTCCCAACCATCCTGTCATCATCACCACCAGCATCATCATCGTCATCACCACCAGCATCATCATCGTCATCACCATCATCATCATCATCGCCATCGCCATTAGTTCCCATTTCCGCACACCCCTCACACGCTTCGTGGCCCCATAGGGAGCTCCACCGAAGGCCCCAGTGCAGGGTTCGCTGTATGCCGCCCCCCACCCCCTTTGGCACCCCCCCTCCACACGAATCCGTGGCCCCATAGTAGCTTCCACCGAGGCCCCTTGGGCAGGGTTCGCATTGCCGCCGACCCGCCTCATTTTGGCGCACCCCTCACACGGTTCGTGGCCTCATAGGGAGCTCCACCGAGGGCGCCAGTGGCAGGGTTCGCATGGCGGCCCCGCCCCATTTTGGCGCACCCCTCACACGGTTCGCGGCCCCATAGGGAGCTCCACCGAAGGCCCCAGTGGCAGGGTTCGCATGCCGCCCCCACCCCACTTTGGCACACCCCTCACACGTTTCGTGGCCCCATAGGTAGCTCCACCGAAGGCCCCAGTGGCAGGGTTCGCATGCCGCCCCCACCTCACTTTGGCACACCCCTCACGCGTTTCGTGGCCCCATAGGTAGCTCCACCGAAGGCCCCAGTGGCAGGGTTCGCATGCCGCCCCCGCCCCACTTTGGCACACCCCTCACACGTTTCGTGGCCTCATAGGGAGCTCCACCGAAGGCCCCAGTGGCAGGGTTCGCATGCCGCCCCCATCTCACTTTGGCACACCCCTCACACGCTTCGTGGCCCCATAGGGAGCTCCACCGACGGCCCCAGTGGCAGGGTTCGCATGCCGCCCCCACCCTACTTTGGCACACCCCTCACGCATTTCGTGGCCCCATAGTGTGCTCTACCGAAGGCCCCCGTGGCAGGGTTCGCATGCCGCCCCCACCCACTTTTGCACACCCCTCACACGTTTCGTGGCCCCACAGGGAGTTCCACCGACGGCCCCAGTGGCAGGGTTCGCATGCGTCCGCGCCACCCATGTCGACACACCCTTGACACGTTTCGTGGCCCCATAATGAGCTCCACCGAAGGCCCCAGTGGCAGGGTTGGCATGCCGCCCCTCGCCCATTTCGGCCCACCCCTCACACGTTTCGTGGCCCCATGAGGAGCTCCACCGAAGGGGCCCCAGTGGTTGCGTTCGCATGCGTCCCCACCACCCATTTCGGCACACCCCTCATACGTTTCGTGGCCCCATAGGGAACTCCACCGAAGGCCCCAGTGGCTCCCCACCACCCATTTCGGCACACCCCTCACACGTTTCGTGGCCCCATAGGGAGCTCCACCGAAGGCCCCAGTGGCAGGGTCCGCATGCCCCCCCACCACCCATTTCGGCACACCCCTCACACGTTTCGTGGCCCCATAGGGAGCTCCACCGAAGGCCCCAGTGGCAGGGTCCGCATGCCACCCCACCACCCATTTCGGCACACCCTTCACACGTTTCGTGGCCCCATAGGGAGCTCCACCGAAGGCCCCAGTGGCGCGGTGCCTATGAGAAGAGGGGCCTAGTTTGCGTGCCCCCTCCTTCGTCTCATATCCGTGCGGTACTCGCAGCTGCATATGGTTGGGTCCTTCGCCAGGCTATTTTTTTTTCGAGCGGAAATCCGCCGGCCTCCTTCAAGTCAAAACCAAGGGTAAACACACTAAAAGAGAACAATGGGCCGACGCCTTTTCCGGGAAAAACGGTTCCCCCCGCGTCTCATCCGACCAGTGCCCCCCCAATCTTCCCTCTCTCCCCACCCTGACCCTCCCACCCCCCGCCGCTGATGGGTAGGCAGTCCTCCTCCACCTCCTCCACCTCCTCCTCCTCCTCCACCTCCCCCACCTCCTCCACCTCCTCTCTCCTCCTCCTCCTCCTCCTCCTCCTCCTCCTCTCCCCCTCGCCCCTCCTCCTCCTCCTCCTCCTCCTCCTCCTCCTCCCCTCCTCCTCCTCCTCTCCTCCTCCCCTCCCTCCTCCTCCCCTCCTCCCACCTCCTCCTCCTCGTCCTCCTCCTCCCCTCCACCTCCTCCTCCTCCTCCTCCTCCTCCTCCTCCTCTCCACCTCCTCCTCCTCCTCCTCCACCTCCCCCTCCCCCTCCCCCTCCTCCTCAGCCCCTCCTCCTCCTCCTCCTCCTCCTCCTCCTCCTCCACCTCCTACCTCCTTCCTCCGCCTCCTCCTCCTCCTCTCCTCCTCCTCCTCACACCGTCCCTCCTCCTCCTCCTCCTCCTCCTCCTCCTCCTCCTCCTCCTCCTCCTCCTCCCCTCCTCCTCCTCCTCCTCCCCCTTCTTCCAACCCTCTCCTCCTCTCCTCCACCTCCACCTCCCCCACCTCCTCCTCCTCCTCCTCCTCCTCCTCCTCCTCCAGTGATGTGTGTGACCGATGCGGAAATGCCGTTTAGTCGCCACTTCACAGGTATTGGACTTGTCGGTGCAATCAGGGGGCTGAACCGTATCGTATGTCGGATGAACTCGTCATGCAAGCACAAACTCAAGCAGCATCATGTGAGGCATTTTGGTTGCAAAGTCTTTTACCTAGGAGCTGGACCGCTATTCCGCCCCCCGCTTCTGAGGCCGCTTGGAGCTTCTCGGGGCCCTCGATGGACCAAGTTGCCTGGGGCCCTGGAGCTCCGCATGAGCCCCTCCAGGTGTTCGGGGACGCCTCGGGAGGCCCCGAGTCCAGCGACTCTAGAATGCGTAGAGTGGGACTTGCCATTGCCCTCTGCTCCCAGCTTGTGCCGTCTGTCCAGATAGATGCTTGTGTTTATGGCCCTTTGGTAGGAAGAAGGCGAGTTGTTGCCCGAGGAGAGCTCCAAGCTTTCTTGCTCGCCGTGTGGATGTCTCAAGATTGGCTGTGTTATATTACTGATTGTGACTATGTAGCTCTCGGCTGGTATCAACAACTACATAAGTATCCCGCAGGTGAGGATGCTGACCTGTGGGATGAGATAGGCCGTTTGCTCCAGCACCGATGCCACGATCACATGTCGGTTTTATTCACGAATTCACACTGTGGCCCTGCAGACATCGTGGAGGGCAGAGTTTCACGCAATATGGTGCTCGGTAACCTGGTGGCTGATGAATTGGCTGGTGTGGCCGCGCGGCAGCACCGCGTGCCCGAGGCCGACAGGTACGGTGTTCAACTGCACGAAAGAAGGGCACGATTGGTGCGGCTTCGTCTGCTTCGGGCCACACTTGACTATTTCGCTCGAGATAAGCAGCTGGAGTCGGAGAGGAAAACGGCGGGGGTGCCTCCCCCGCCCCTGGCCCCTACCCCGCCTGCTGCAGCTGCTCTCACCTCCCTCATGTCTCAACACGCGCTGTCGGACGGCAAAAGACGGTGTTTGAAATGTCACGGATCGGCTAGTCAGGCGACCCTCAAAGAGTTTTGGAGTTCGCCGTGCCCAAGCCTGGTCAACGTTGACGGTGTCATATTTTCCCCGTCTGTCGGCTCACGCGTGCATGTGGCTGGGGGCTGGCTACACTCCTCTCACTTCCTCAATGTGCATGTGAATTTGAACACCTGGTTCTGCGGGAGGTGTGGGGCCATAGCTGATAAGCAGCTGCGGTCGTTAGGCAAGCCTTGCACACACCGTTTAACCCCCACATGTAAAGAATATCTTGATAGGATTTGTCATAATTTGCCCCCCAATGTCCTTAGCAAGGCCGAGAAGGTCCAGAGGGGGCGTGATTAGTCATAGGTGGTGGTACTAGCTTCGCTACTGGTTCATACTCATACTCATACTCCTCCTCCTCCTCCTCCTCCCCCTCCTCCTCCTCCCATCTCTTCCCCGCCGCCGTCGCCGCCGCCGCCGACGCCGAACCGCCATTCCCTGTCTTGCGGGGGCCGGCAGGGCGTGCGCGCCAGGCGCGCCGCCACCGCGGCCGCGGACACGTGCAGGAAGACGGACCGGAGCGCCCAGACGCCGGCCTCGCCGGGGGCGCCCCACTCGCCATCGATCGGACGTCCATTCCCTGTTCCTCCTCCTCCTCCTCCTCCTCCTCCTCCTCCTCCTCCTCCTCCTCGCCCTGGAGCGTTAGGAACCGACGCGTTTTCACGCTTCTCGGAACACAGAAAAATGCCTCCTGGGGCCTCTTGGGGCCTCCTGGGGGCGGCGGCTGGCCATCGCTCGGACGTCCATTCCCTGTTTTGTTTCGGTTTCGTGCGTGGCTTTTTCGCCAAATGATCAAGGATGCTCCTCGAGGGTCCTCGCCGAAAGAAACATGCACACGTCCGAGCGATACCCAGCCCAGTGCCCAAGATGGGATCGGCGAGCATCCTTCTGTCGGGCGTGTCCCCCTCCAGGGGGCTTTTCGACGAAAAATAAGAAATACACCAAAAATGCCCCAAGAAGGTCAACAAATACTCAAAAAATAGGTCCCAGACTATTTTTGCAGAATTTCTGTATTATTTTTGCATATTGTTTATTTTTCGTCGAAAATCCCCCTGTAGGGGGACAGGCCCGACTTCAGAGTATCCTGGAGTCTGCTGCGCGCCGGCGCACGTGGCCGAGGGCACCGCGCCGCACCTGGCACCGCAGGCGGGGCGCACACGAGCGAACACGCGCCAGGACCCGAGACTCTTCCGGCAGCAGCGTGGCCTCCAACAACCACAAGACACCAAGGGTACCCAGAGTCCGAACATGCAGAGGATCCTCCTCCTCCTCCTCCCCCTCCTCCCCCTCCTCCTCCTCCTCCTCCTCCTCCTCCTCCGCCTCGTCCTCCCTCCTCCTCCTCCTCCTCCTCCCTCCTCCTCCTCCTCCTCCTCCTCCTCCTCCTCCTCCTCCTCGTCCTCCTCCTCGCCCTCCTCCTCCTCCTCCTCCTCCTCCTCCCTCCCCTCCTCCTCCTCCTCCTCCTCCTCCCCTCCTCCTCCTCCTCCTCCTCCTCCTCCTCCTCCTCCTCCTCCTCCCCTCCTCCTCCTCCTTCCTCCTCCTCCTCCTCCTCCTCCTCCTCCTCTCTCCTCCTCCTCCTCTCCTCCTCCTCCTCCTCCTCCTCCTCCTCCTCTCCTCCTCCTCGCTCCCTCCTCCTCCTCCTCCTCTCCTCCTCCTCCTCCTCCTCCTCCTCCTCCTACCCTCCTCCTCCTTCCTCCTCCTCCTCCTCCTCCTCCTCCTCCTCCTCCTCCTCCTCCTCCTCCTCCTCACTCCTCCTCCTCCTCCTCCTCCTCCTCCTCCTCCTCCTCCTCCTCCCGCCTCCTCCTCCTCCTCCTCCTCCTCCTCCTCCTCCTCCTCCTCCTCCTCCTACTCCTCCTCCTCCTCCTCCTCCTCCTCCTCCTCCTCCTCCTCATCCTCCTCCTCCTCCTCCTCCCCTCCTCCTCCTCCTCCTCCTCCTCCTCCTCCTCCTCCTCCTCCTCCTCCCTCCTCCTCCTCCCTCCTCCTCCTCCTCCTCCTCCTCCTCCTCCCTCCTCCTCCTCCTCCTCCTCCTCCTCCCCCTCCCCCTCCTCCTCCTCCTCCTCCCTCCTCCTCCTCCTCCTCCTCCTCCTCCTCCTCCTCCTCCTCCTCCTCCTCCTCCTCCGGGCAGGACACAAGAGCGTCCTTGTTATTGCAGGGTCGACCTGCCAGTGCACACAATCTGTAGGAGGCGCGCCTGGTCGCGCCGCACTCTGGAAACGGCTGCCCCTGACACGGGGGCCGCAGGGCCGCTGTGACCGGGAAGCAAGCCACGCCGAATGCGCTGGAGATTTTCTTTGCCCTTCTTGGCTCCTTGAAGGGGGGGCGGGGGGGGGCGAGGAGGGCGAGAGAGGACGGGGGACAACCCCGAGGTCCTGGCGCCTCAATCTTGCAACACGGAGCGATCTCGCCCTATTTCGTGCCCTGGGACCATCGCGGGGATCAGCCCAGTTTGGAACGTGCCGCAGACAGGTGGGTGCAAGGCTCCCGGCGTGACTTCTTACGAATGACGGTATGCATGTTTTCAAATGACCTGGCCTGCACGGACGTCGCACAACTTGGAGCCCCAGCCATCCGTCGACGCCGTCGAGGTCGTCGCCGCCGATACCGACGCCGACGCCGCCACCGTCGCCGTCGTCGTCGGCACAGACGGAAGACAAAGACATCGCCGTCGCCGCCGTCGTCAGATATGCCGTCGAAATTGACGTCGCCGCCGCCAGCGTCCGCCACCCCCGGTCCCACCGACAACGTCGGCGGCGCTGACGCCGACGATGACGACCCCGACGACGCCAACGCCGACGGCCACGCTGACGACGCCGACTGCGACAACTGGCGACGGCGGCGGCGCCGACGACGACTACGGCGCCATCGACGACGGCGGCGGCGACGGCGATTGAGGCGGCGGCAGCGACTAAGACGAAGCTGGGACGAGGACAATATCGGGTTGGGATAAATCGAGAATCTCTGAACATCGGCAACTCTGGAGGTGTATCGGGCGCCGCGGCATTCTCAGAGCGTTCCTGAACGCTCTGAGAGCGTTCCGGAACGCCCTGGAACGGATTGTTATCCTCGTCGTAGACCCGTCCGGATGGAGGCGGCGGCAGCGGCGTCGACGACGACGGCGGCGGCATCGATGCGGCCGAGGGCGGCATCGATGCGGCCGAGGGCGGCATTGGCGGCCCAATGCGCGGCGCGCAACGGGGGCGCGCGCGCGCGCCAGGCGCGGCGGCCAGCAGCCCGGGCCAGCGGCGGGCTGCGCCGCGGGGGAGACGGAGACCTGCGCGCGGCGGCAGTGGCGCAGCGGCGACGACGACGGCGCGGCCGCCGACGCCGCCGCCGACGCCGACACTGACGCCGACGCCGACGCCGACGCCGACGCCGACGCCGACGCCGACGCCGACGCCGACGCCGACGCCGACGCCGACGCCGACGCCGACGCCGACGCCGACGCCGACGCCGACGCCGACGCCGACGCCGACGCCGACGACGAGACAGGGATCAGCCAACATGGGAACGCGAAGCCGAACCAATGTGTTGAGCATGGAACAGACGGACTTGATTGGAGAGGACACGCGAGAGGACGCGGGACCCTTCCGAGGGCCACGTTGCCATAGGAACGCACAAGTCACAGGTCACGAAACGCAGGACGTAAGGGTACCCTCGATTTGGTATGGTCGACCTACTAATCAGGGCCGACCGTGTATTCGTTGCGATGTCCTTCGCTGCACGCTGCGGTGCGATGAATTTGGCGCGTTGCTGGCTCGCTGGTCGTTGTGTCATGCCAGCGCGCCCCGCATTGGTAAGCGCAGGGCGGCCACGGGTGGTTGATGAAGATGATCATGGTGATGATCACGGTGATGATCAGAGTGGTGATGACGATTATGAAAATGATGTTGCTGATGAGGATGGTGGTTATGAAGGAGATGATGATGGTGACGACGACGAGGATGATGGCGATGGTGATGGCAATGGTGATGGTGATGAAGATCTCGGAGACGAGGATGGCGACGGCGATGGTTTAGCGGGCGAAGAACGGTATAAAACATCATCGACCCACGAACCTGGAAGGGAATATAGAAATATAAGGCATGACAACGCTTCAAAGACACCTGATTGGGCGACGGGCAAATGCAATGCTGAAAATTTCGGCCTTGGATGTACCGTGCCGAGGGCTGTGCTGTGCTGCGTCGTGCTGAATTGCCATGTGCCATGCCGCGATTGTGCCCTATAGCGTTGTGGATCGAGTCCTCCTTTGCATCCGAGTCCTGACCGAACTGATCTGGATCTTAAGCCCGAGCTGCCTGAGCACATGGTAGCTGCCCCAGAGCTAATTGACATGGGGGACACGCTAGGAGGACGCGCCGCGGAACGTCCCATTGGACGCGCCAGCCGACGTGCCAAGGGACGTGCCATGGGGACGCACCGCGGGACTTGCCAAGGGGACGCGCTACTACGGAACGTGCCAATGGACGTGCCACGGGACGTGCCAGGGGACGCGCCGCGCGACGTGGCAGGGGGACTCGCCACGGCACGCGCCACGGAACGCGCCACGGAACGTGCCAGGTTGCAATGCTGAGTGTATCGATCTTGATGTACCGTGCCGAGGGCTGTGCTGTGCTGCGTCGTGCTGAATTCCGATGTGCCATGCGGCGGTTGTGCTCTCTAGTGTTGTGGGTCGAGTCCTCCTATGCATCCGAGTCCTGACCGAACTGATCTGGATCTTATGCCCGACCTGCCTGAGCGCATAGTTGCTGCCCCAGAGCTACTTGATCTCAGGACACGCCAAGAGGACGCGCCGCGGGAACGTCCCAAGGGACGCGCCAGGCGACGTGCCAAGGGACGTGCCATGGGGACGCACCGCGGGACGTGCCCAGGGGACGCGCTACGGAACGTGCCAGTGGACGTGTCACGGGACGTGCCAGGGAACCCATGTGTTTTCAGGCTTGCCCCGCCCTGGGGCGTTGGGAACCCATGCGTGTTCACGTACCTCCCGGCCTGGGGCGTTCGGAACCCACGCGCTTCCACGCTCCTCCCGCCCCGGGGCGGTAGGAACCCATGTGTGTTCGCGCTTGCCCCGCCCTGGGGCGTTAGGAACCCATGTGCTTTCACACGTGTCCCGCCCTGGGGCGTAGGAGCCCATGTGGTTTCATGATTGTCCCGCTCTGGGGCGTGAGGCACTACGTGTTTTCACGTTTATCGGGCCTCCCAGGGCGTCCTGAAGGGCGGGGGGAAAGCGAAAAGCGCCCCCCGACCATATATCCCAATACAGAAGATACGCATAACAAGAACTTCACCTGAGACATCCTCTGAATTCCAATCCCCAGGGGAGAAACAATAGATAACACACAAGCGTTTCGCTCGAGACATCCTCAACCAATTCTGGAACATGCTAGGAGGACTCGCCGCGGAACGTCCCAGGGGACGCGCCAGGCGACATGCCAAGGGACGCACCATGGGAACGCACCGCGGGACGTGCCAAGGGGACGCGCCATGGAACGTGCCAATGGACGTGCCACGGGACGCGCCAAGGAACGGGCCGCGCGACGTGCCAGGGGGACTCGCCACGGAACGTGCCAAAGAACGTGCCAGGTTGCAATGCTGAGTGTATCGATCTTGATGTACCGTGCCGAGGGCTGTGCTGTGCTGCGTCGTGCTGAATTGCGATGTGCCATGCGGCGGTTGTGCTCTATAGCGTTGTGGATCGAGTCCTCCTATGCATCCGAGTCCTGACCGAACTGATCTGGATCTTAAGCCCGACCTGCCTGAGCACATGGTAGCTGCCCCAAAGCTACTTGATCTGGGGACATGCCAAGAGGACGCGCCGCGGGAACGTCCCATTGGACGCGCCAGGCGACGTGCCAGGGGACGTGCCATGGGGATGCACCGCAGGACGTGCCCAGGGGACGCGCTAGGGAACCTGCCAATGGACGTGTCACCGGACGTGCCAGGGAACCCATGTGTTTTCAAGTTTGCCCCGCCCTGGGGCGTTGGGAACCCATGCGTTTTCACCTATCTCCAGCCGTGGAGCGTTCAGAACCTTGTGTTGTCACGTTTGTCCCGCCCTGGGGCGGTAGGGGCCCATGCGTTTTCGCGCTTGCCCCGCTCTGAAGCGTTAGGAACCATGTGATTTCATTATGCTCCCGCCCTGGGGCGTTAACAACCGATGTGTTTTCGCGCTTCGCGAGCATCCTGGGGCGGGGGGGAACGAAAGCGCTCTCCAAATGACATATCCCGATACAGAAATACAGAAACATGCATCCTGAAGCCTCCTGGGGCCTTCTGGGGCCTCCTGGGGGCGAGGGGGGACGACAAGCGCCCCCCCGAACACATATCCCAATACAGAACACTGCCCCCTGGGGCCTTCTGAAATCTCCTGCCGCCTCCTGTGGCCTCTTGGGGCCTCCTCGGGCGTTACGAACCAATGTATGTTCTGCGTTCCTCCCGCCCTGGGGCATCGGGAACCATGTGTTGTCATGTTTGTCCCGCCTTGGGGCGTTAGGAACCATGTGTTTTCGCGCTCCTCATGCCCTGGAACGGTAGAAACCACTGCGTTGTCACGCTTGTCCCGCCCAAGGGCGTTAGAAACCGTGTATGTCACGTTTCTCGAGCCTCCTTGGGCGTCGTGGGGGGTGGGGGGGAGCGAAAAGCGCTCCCCGAATACATGGCCCTGTACCCCGGGTACAAATCACTCAGGGATAATGAAGTTCGGGGGTTTGGCGGGGATAATCAACGACTTTCCCGGGGAAGGTGATGATGTTGATGATGACGATGATGATGATAATCCTGATGATGATGATGGTGATAATGATGATGATGAAGATGATGATAATGATGATGATGGTGATCATGGGCGCGCATGTAGACTGACCTTGTAGATTGTGGCACAAGACTGACTCGATAAATCTCGAAGCTCGTGGCTACAACGTGCCAGCGCAAGAGAGGTCCGATGCCGTTCTGACCAAGAGGTCCTGCCGCACGTTCGTGACTAGGGCAAAATGAACTGGTGAGAATCCCACAGCAGTGCCACACGCTCGTGAGTGCGGAAGCTGATATGGTGAGACCACCATGGCCATGCTCAACGTTTTGATGCTGCTGTTGGTCAACATGAGATGATAGCGATTTCGATTCCCAACGTCCCCCGTGGATGATCAAATTCGGCCTCCACGCCCCTCTCCACCATTAAATCCGGCTTACCGGAATAACAAAATAGAGGGGGGTGAAGGGGGAATGTTATATTACCAGGGGCACTGGATTGTCCCAGCGCAGAACATACGCAGAACAATCATTTTATTTGAGACATCCTCAGAATCCTGCCCCCCAGGAAGGGAACAATCTACTACACAAAACAAGCGTATCGCTCGAAACATCCTCAACAAATTCTGACAACAACGCGTCGTTCGCGACACCCGCAAAGAAAACGGAAACATAAAACAAACCATGCATAACACAAAGCAAGCGTCTCGATCGATACAGTCTGTATAGCATGTTTTGCATAACGTGTTACATGTATAATAAAAATAAGGACGCTGATAATAAAAACTACCGGTAATAATAATAATAAGCAACTTCATATGTATGTATATATAAAAGTCTCGCTCGGGACATCCGCAAAACAAATTACTCCAGCCTTCTTCCCGCCTCGTTTTTTTTTCTACCGCTGAATAGCATCGCCCGCCCTCTTCCAACCGGGCCTGGGAAGAATGGGTGGCTAAAAAAAACCTCGGGGGCAGCAAAGAGGGGGGTGTCCAAGGGGGAGGGGGGGTGCAAATCATGACCGGCGGCACGTGCGCGGCCCAGCGGGGGGGCCAAGGGACGTAATGAAACAAGAAGAGGCGCCACGAAATTTGGGGAGATATCATGGCCCCCGCCATGATATCCACCCCCCCTAGTCATCACCCCCCTCTTTTCCGCCCCCGAAGAAACCTGGGTCGAAGCCCTCTCCGGGAAGAAACTGTTCCGTCGCCGGGGGGCGCTGCCCCGTGGCGACTGGGAAATTTACACACTCACCCCGTGACGTGCCGCCGTCAGGGTATACGAGCTTCCCAGCCGCCCCGGGACAGGCGCCCACGACGGCGAACGAGTGTTTTGTATGCCGCTCTTGGCCCGTGAAATCATGGTCGTGATGGTGATGGTGGTGGTGGTGATGTTGGTGATGATAATGATGATCCGCGCATCTAATGAAGGAATCAGGACCTCCCCGCTCGAACTGCCCCTCGGACCGAGGCTTTTTCCGTATGGCCCCGCGGAGGCAACGCTCGGTCTCATGCGCCACGGCACACCCACGCAGATCCACCTCAGTGCAGAGAGGCCGCCCCCCGCCCCGACCGAAGCAAGCGGAAACCACGACATCCGAGCAGACACGGCGACTCAGCCCGCACTCCCGCGGGCTGGTACGCAGCTAGCTGTGCCTGTCGATACGCCAGGCGAGCTCAGACGGCGAAGGCCTGGGGGGACTCGAGCGGGACCCCCGGGAGGATGCTGGCCGCTGCGAGGGCGACCCGAGAGGCGGCCCCCGCCTCCAGGAGCTCGCCCGCACACAGGAAGCAGGGGCCCTCGTCCTCGCCCAAGTCCAGGTCGAAGTCGGTCTTGTACGGGCCCTTCGGGTCCCCCCGCCTGCCCTCGCACAGGCCCTCGTCCTCGTCCGGGTCCAATCCGAACTTGTGCTTGCGCATGCCCTCCAGGTCCTCCAGCCTGTCCTCGCAGAGGCTCTCGTCCTCGTCCAGGTCCAGACCAAGCGAGCGCAGGCCCTTCAGGTCGTCCAGCCTGTCCTCGCAGAGGCCCACGTCCGCGCCAAGTTCCTGACAAACAATTACACCTGAGAAAACCCAGTCAGCGGATGATTTGAAGATTGAGACTATGGATATTGAGATCGATTGTGAGATCGATAATGAAACCGATAAGTGGAATCGATAGTGATGAAGATTGTAAGGTCGATCGTGAGACCGAGAGTGTAATCGATTCAATGAGATCGATAATGAGATTGATCGCGCGATCGCTCATGCAATCTCTAGTGAGATCACTTGTGAGGTTGATAATGAGATCGATTGGGAGATCGATGGTGCGATCGATCGAGAAATCGGTAATGAGATCGATGGAAAGACCGATCGATCAGAAAATCGACCAAAAACCAAGGACCCCGGGAACCTCGCCGCCCTCCGCAATCGGCCCCAGAACCGTGAACCCGGAATCGGGAACCCGAGAACCCGGGAACCCAGCCTGCCACCAAAATCGGCGGGGAACTTTCGGCAAATGCTTCAACTTCCGCCAGGACCCCTTCAGTGCAAGCACTGATCGGGGAAACACACAACAGACAAAATTGAAAACCGATCCCACCCACTTCAAAACTCAGTCGATCCGCATCGTAAGGCTAAGCCATTTTCCAAGGCCGCCCTTGCATCCCTCCCCTTCGGCCCCATCCTTGGAAGCTGTTTCGCTGGCCGCGCCCCGCTCGCAAAGTGTCGGCATGGCCTCCCGAGGCCCTTGCAGCCTGACCGCGCGTCCCTATTGTAGGGGTAGGCTGCGAAGGCAGCAGAGGCGCACCTTGCGCGCCCGATCTACATCCTGACGGGCAAGCCGCCCACGACGAAGCTCTGCAGCTTCGCGCGACGGCCAACGAGAAGCAGCTCCGCGAACAGAGGAACCTGCTTTATAAGGGCTCCAGAGTAAGGTCTTTCAGTCGACGGCTCCCGGTACCCAATTCCTGGCTCCCCGTTCCCGGTTCTCGGCTCCTGGCTCCCGGCTCCCAATTCCCCGTTCCCGGTCCTCGTCTCACGGTTCCCGGCTCTATTGCTCCATAGTGGGGCTCCACCGCGAGGAGTCAAAGGTTCAGTCCGCCAAGGGTCCCCGGGGGTGGTCGCCAGCGGGGGTTCCAGGAGAGGTCCGCCTTCAGGGACGGCGGCACTGGCCGTAAAGCCTAACAGGCCCTGGGGGGTGGCAGGACATCACAGGGGGCTTTCCATCAGCTCGACAACATCAAGACTGGATCATACATTCGAGCTTGATTGCAGAGGACGCCCGAGAGGACACAAGACCCTTTCGAGGGCAACGTTGCCGCACAGGAATGTATAGAAGGCAGGGGCCGCGAGACTCCAGACACGGGGGGACCCTCGATTTGGCAGGCGCGGCCCAGTAACCGAACCCGACTGCGAGGCTGCGGGGCCCCTCGAGCGCCCCAAGCTGAAGCCGAAGCCGAAGTTGGAAGCCAACGGCCCACGGCCACAGGGTGGATGAGGAGGAGGAGGAGGAGGAGGAGGAGGAGGAGGAGGAGGAGGAGGGGGAGGAGGCGCAAGCAGGGCGGGAGGAGGAGGAAGGCGGCGACGACTGCGACGACGGCGACGGCGACCGCCGCGGCGGCACGGGCGGCGGACGGCGACCTGCCCCGGGGCCTGCTGGGGCCCCAGAGCCGCACGGTGGCAGACCGCGCGGGAAGGAAGGAGAGGAGGAGGAGGAGGAGGAGAGGAGGAGGAGGAGGAGGAGGAGGAGGAGGAGGAGGAGAGGAGGAGGCGGGAAGCGGGAGGCGGCGAGGCGCGAGGCTCGGGGCCTCCCGCATGGGGGTCCCATTGTAGACGGGGGAGCTCGAGGTCCCAATTGGAGACCCCACCGCACGGTCCGCCAGCGCCCGGTTTTGGGACCCCGGAGGCCCTGGTCGCCCAAGACGTCCTCGGAAAACGGCCCGGGTCCGAAATCCGTGCGGTGACCCCGAACCCCCCCTGACACACCACGCGGTGTGGTCACTACTCCATGGCCAGCCCAGGGGGGAAGTAAGACGGGGCGGGCCTTCTCGAAAGGCTCGGAAGGCCTCGGGCGTTCTGAAAGAATCCTGTAAGCTTAAGTCGGGCCTGTCCCCTACAGGGGGATTTTCGACCAAAGATAAAACGCACCCCAAAACAATCAAAACATATTCCAAACATAGTCTGGGGACTATTGTTTGAACATTGTTTGACCTCTTTGGGGTTTCCTGTGGGTATTTATTACTTTTCGTCGAGAATCCCCCTGTAGGGGGACACGCCATAACTGTAAGCCTTCTCCACGAAGACGCACAAGACGTCCCAGAAGGCCGGAACGCTTCTGAGAAGACCCGCCGCCTTCTGAAAAGGCCTTCTCACTCTTTTGGGCAGGGACCAACCGTTCCGACATTCGTATAGGCCTGCCACAAAACGTTCTTAGGACCCAAGAATGTTCTAAAAGATTCTTAGAATATCGGCCCGAGGTGATTAAAACAAGACGGTCCCAGCCAGAAATGTTCTCAGAACATTCCGTGGAAGCCATACAAGGTTCTTAGAACATTCTTTGGTAGGCACGCCAGGACGCTTCGCCACTGCTTGGTTCTTTCAGGGGGACGTAAAACCTGGGTACAGGGGACTCGGAAATCCCCGACGAGGTCGTCAAAAAAACAACGAGGCCAAGCCTGCATTTTGACGAGGCCTCCCGCTGCAGACATCCCACGAAACTCCTCCTCGTCAAAATCCGAAGCGCGGTCGTCAAAAAACGATGGCGAACCCGAGTCCTGGCAAACCCGGGTCTTACGCTCCCCCGATTCTTACCTCCCCACGGCGCGCCGCCGAACTACACCGTTTGGGGCCCCTGACACGGCGGCCGCGGCTGCCGCGCGCGCCTCCCGGGCGGAGGGCGACGCTGGCGGCACCGGCGCGGGCCCGCCGCTCGCGGGGCCGTCTGGCGGCGAGGGCGGCGGCCGCGCCGTCGTCGCCGGCGCCGCCGCCGTGGGCGGCGGCGCCGTCGCGGTCGCCGCGCGCCGGCGAAGAAGTCGCCGTCGGCGGCGGCGTCGTCGCCGTGGCCGTGGCAGTGGCCATGCCCCGGATGCTCCTCGTCGTCGGCTTCCTCCGACCCATCTCATTTTTTTGTTGTTCCTCTTCCCCTTCCTCCCCCTCCCCTCCCATCCATGTCCTTACTTCTTTCTTCTGAAAAGAGAATAGATTCTACCCCCCCTGAGGGTATCGGTCCCCCTTTCGGGTATGTAAATCAGATATGATTCTGACCACATGTCCATCCTAAATATGAAATCACAATGTCCCAGGCCAGCCGGTATCCCCCCACTGAGGTTCCTCTGTTAAAATGCGCCACGCGGTGACATTATTTGTTCTAACGTAACACTTGTTCGCGAATCCCTTGCAAAAAATGAAACGAAATGCACACGCGGGCGTCGTCGCGCATGCCGAAATCCTTCAAAATCCTTCGGTGCCGGAAGGATTTCGAAATCGAGTTCCCAAAACACATACAAAAAACACAGGGTTTCGCAGCACTGATTTGCTAAAAAGCTTACGCGCGAGCTCTTGCGAAATCATAAGAAACCATAGGTGTTTCAAGATTTTCACAAAATGCTACTAAACGGGCTTCGCGCGCGCATGTCGAAATCTGTCGAACGCCCTTGCGCGTGTGCCGTCGAGAGAATCCTCTGCAAAAAATGGGACGAAGTGCAGACGCGCGCGTCGTCGCGCGCGTATGCCGAAATCCTTCAAAACCCATCGGTTTCGGAAGGATTTCAACATCGTGTGTCCAAAAAACCTACAGAAAACACAAGGTTTCGCAACACGGATTTTCAACAAAAGCGAGCGCGCGCGCTCTTGCAACATCGTCGTCGTCGTCGTCGGTCGCCGTCCTCCCTCCTCCCGCGTCGTCGCCGTCGTCGCCTACGTCGTCCTCTATCTTTCCTCGTGTTCGTCGTCGTCGTCCTCTGTGGCGTCGTGGTCGTTTCCGTCGTCGTTGTCGCCGTGGTTGTCCGTGCTCCTCCTCCCTCGTCGTCATCGTCGTCCGTCGTCGGCGTCTCGTCGTCGTCCCCCCTACTTCGTCGCCGTCGTCGTCGTCGTCGTCGTCGTCGTCGTCGTCGCCTTCCCTCCTCCCTCGTCGTAGTCGTCGTCGGCGTCGCCGTCCTTCCTCCTTCTTCGTCGTTCGCGTCGTCGCCGTCTCCCTCCTCCCTCGTCGTTGTCGTCGTTGTCGCCGTCGTCGTCCTCCCTCCTCCCTCGTCGTCGTCTGCGTTGGCGTCGTCGTCGTCGTCTTCGTCGTCGTCGTCGGCGTCGGCGTCGTCGTCGTCGTTGTCGTCGTCGCCGCCGGCGTCGTCGTCGGCGTCGTCGTCGTCGTCGGTCGTCGTCGGTCGTCGTTGTCGTCGTCGAAGTCGTTGGAGACGTCGTCGGTGTCGTCGTAGTCGGTGTCGGCGGCGCCGTCGTCGTCGTTGTCGCTGTCGTCGTCGGCGTCGGTGTCGTGGCCAAACGCCATGTGGTACCTACCGTCACGCTCTTGTCTTAAGATGTCTTGCGACCAAGTTGCGAGTGGAAGGGTGGGATGTTTGCACGAGCAGCGGAGAGGACAGCTTCAAGACGGTCAAAGTGGACTGCAAGTGTTCACAATCTCCACCCCAACCAGCCGAGAAAGGCCCAATCCGGGACCCTCCGTCCTGCGTGAGAACAAAACAACACCAGCTATCCTGCGAAAGGTCGACACGTCGCTGTCGCCCCGGCGCCGCGCGCATATTTCTGGGGAGTTGAACTCGCGCCTGGGAGTGGCGCGCGTTTTTCGCACGCAACTTCGTCCGTGCGCGAACGGACGAAAACGTGGTTCGCCGTTGCTTGGACGCCGCGCACGCTTCGCCTGAAAATGGCGTTCCCTCCTCTGGCCATCGCTCGGACGTCCATTCCCTGTGTTTTCTTCGGTTTCGTGCGTGGTTGTTTCGCCAAGTGGTCAGGGATGCTCCTCGATGGTCCTCGCCGAAGGAAAAATGCACACACGTCCGAGCGATGCCAAGGCCTCGACGTGGCACACATTTGTCACTCGACGTCGTCGGGGGGACCCGCGCGAGGTGTGCGACCTGTCGCCCTCGCCCAGGCCCTGTGCGCATTTCTCGCTCGGCAGCGGTGTGGCCTGCGCGGGCGCGGCGCGAGTGACAGCGGCGGCAGGGCTGCACGAGTGAAGGGGCCCCAGGACACACAAAAAAGTACAGACAAATAAGAAGATTCCCGTATTGTCCTATATCTTTGGGGTTTTGGTCTTCCCCTCCCCACTTTTCATATGTTTGCATATTCTCCTGGGAGTCGACGATTCATTGTGTCTGTGTGTTTCTTTCCCTCCTGAACGAGAGCGGGCGAAACGCCGACCTCGCACAGGCGCCGTGCAGTCTGGTCGTGGAAGCGGCAGTGCTGTGTCAGCGCGGCGCATGTTTCGTCTTAGCCCTCGCAATCGCTCGGACGTCCATTCCCTGTGTTTTTTTTCGGTTTCGTGCGTGACTTGTTCGCCAAATGATCAAGGACGCTCCTCGACGGTCCTCGCCGAGGGAAAAAACGCACACGTCCGAGCGATGCCAGGCGCACAAGCGCCGTGCAGTCTGGTCGTGGAAGCGGCAGTGCTGCGTCCGCGCGGCGCCTGCTTCGTCTCCGCCGCGCCCTTTACCATGCCCACCACCGCGGGGCCCGCGCGGGGCTTCCTCGGCAGATCCCTCGGAGGAGGGGCCGCGCGCGAGCGCCTGCCGTCTGCGAGGCGGGCGCGCGCTACAATTCCCAACGTCAGTTTTGTTGGCACGAGTCGTGCCTCATGCTGTGCGGGGGAGGCTGGGAAGTGGGCGGGGCCCTCGGTCTCTCTCTCTCTCTCTCTCTCTCTCGACCTGGCCGAGCTGACTCCCGCCCCCACCCCCCTCCCAACATCAGCGTTTTCTGGTACAAGTCATGCCTCATGTTGTGCGGGGGAGGTTGGGAAAAGTGGGCGGGGCCCTCTCTCTCTCGACCTGGCCGAGTCGACTCCCGCCCCCACCCCCCTCCCATCTGTTCATGTTTCTTTGCATGCACCCGCGCTCGGCCACATAGCCGGCCGGTAATGGCCCCACTCGGGGGGCCCATCCTGCCTGTGACACGGAAGAGCGCAAGATCAACACACTGACATTTTTTGTTGGGGAGGGAGAAGATGGGAGCGGACCCCACGACTGAACACCACGCACACGTGGCAGGCTTGTCCTGCGAACGTGGCCGAAACTCTTGCCGCAAGCTCGAACAGAGAGAAATATGCCACCCTGCTCGGCGCCGCGCTCACTTTTCTAGAGAGGATTGAGTTCCCGTTGGGGCGCGGCGCACATTTTGGCGCATGCATGTTCGTCGACGCGAGCGAATGGACGACAACATAGTTCTCGCCTCGCCCCTGTGCTTTCCCGTTCCCGCCCCAGTGCTGGGACGCGCGCGAGCGCCTTCCGTCTGCGAGGAGGACGCGCGTTCCAATCTCAATACCAACTTGTGCCACAACTCATTCCTATGTTATGAGACGGAGGGTGGGAATAAGTGAGGCCCTCTGACTAGCTCGACCCGGCTAACTTGACTCCCACTCCCACTCCCACTACTCCCCCCTCCGCTTCTTCTCTTCCTCCTCTGCTTGCCGTCATCCTCCTCTTCCTCCCACTCCTCCTCGGCATGTTCGTCCCTACTTCTTGCTGCCCATATCCTCCTCCTCCTCCTCCTTCTCCTCCTCCTCCTCCTCCTCCTCCCTTTCCTCCTGCTACTCATCCGTCTCCTCCTCCCCCTCCTAATCAGTATCCTCCCCTTCCTCCTCCACCTCCTCCACTCATCCTCCTCGTCATCTACTCTCTACTCATAATCTACGCGCCCACCTTAGCTACTAGACTAGGTCCGAGGGACCAAAAGCATTGTTTTTTTGCTGGTTGGAGTGAACGTAAGGTTTAAGGTGAGAGAGAGCGGGTTTCCATAGGGAACAACATTGGGGCGGCTGGAGCCGCTCTCCCCCAAGGAGGGATGCATCCCCTTGACGGGAGGCCGTCCGACCGAGGGGCGATGCATCCCTCTGGCCGATCCCCCC
>CAUYUJ010018056.1:0-165000 GCA_963575745.1 Prorocentrum cordatum
ACACAGAGACACACAGAGACACACAGAGACACACAGAGACACACAGAGACACACAGAGACACACAGAGACACACACAGACACACAGAGAAACAAACAGAGACACACAGAGACACACAGTAGACACACAGACACACACATATACACACAGAGTACACAGAGACACACAGAGACCACAGAGACCAGAGAAGACCATAACACACATTAGACACAGGACCGAAGGCCACACACAGACACACACAGAGGCACACAGAGACACACAGATACACACAGAGACACACAGAGACACACAGAGACACACAGAGACACACAGAGACACAAAGAGACACACAGAGACACACAGAGACACACAGAGACACACAGAGACACACAGACACACAGAGACACACAGAGACACACAGAGACACACAGAGACACACAGAGACACACAGAGACACACAGAGACACACAGAGACACACAGAGACACACAGAGACACACAGAGACACACAGAGACACACAGAGACACACAGAGACACACAGAGACACACAGAGACACACAGAGACACACAGAGACACACAGAGACACACAGAGACACACAGAGACACACAGAGACACACAGAGACACACAGAGACACACAGAGACACACAGAGACACACAGAGACACACAGAGACACACAGAGACACACAGAGACACACAGAGACACACAGAGACACACAGAGACACACAGAGACACACAGAGACACACAGAGACACACAGAGACACACAGAGACACACAGAGACACACAGAGACACACAGAGACACACAGAGACACACAGAGACACACAGAGACACACAGAGACACACAGAGACACACAGAGACACACAGAGACACACAGAGACACACAGAGACACACAGAGACACACAGAGACACACAGAGACACACAGAGACACACAGAGACACACAGAGACACACAGAGACACACAGAGACACACAGAGACACACAGAGACACACAGAGACACACAGAGACACACAGAGACACACAGAGACACACAGAGACACACGGAGACACACACGGAGACACACACACACACACACAGACACACACAGACACACACAGACACACACAGACACACACAGACACACACAGACACACACAGACACACACAGACACACACAGACACACACAGACACACACAGACCCACACAGACACACAGACCCACACAGACAGACACACACAGACACACACAGACACACACAGACACACACAGACACACACAGACACACACAGACACACACAGACACACACAGACACACACAGACACACACAGACACACACAGACACACACAGACACACACAGACACACACAGACACACACAGACACACACAGACACACACAGACACACACAGACACACACAGACACACACAGACGCACACAGACACACAGACACACACAGACACACACAGACACACACAGACACACACAGACACACACAGACACACACAGACACACACAGCACACAGACGCACACAGACGCACACAGACGCACACAGACGCACACAGACGCACACAGACGCACACAGACGCACACAGACGCACACAGACGCACACAGACGCACACACGACGCACACAGACGCACACAGACGCACACAGACGCACACAGACGCACACAGACGCACACAGACGCACACAGACGCACACAGACGCACACAGACACACACAGACACACACAGACAGACACACACAGACACACACAGACACACACAGACACACACAGACACACACAGACACACACAGACACACACAGACACACACAGACACACACAGACACACACAGACACACACAGACACACACAGACACACACAGACACACACAGACACACACAGACACAAGTGATCATAATGTTAACCACTATGGAATTGAAACCCCGTTGGTGTCCCTCAAGAGGCCCTCGACGGTCAGGATCTGGACCCCACCGTTGGTGTCCCTCAAGAGGCCCTCGACGATTTTTCAAGCCAGCGGGCTGAGGCAACCAGGCGAAGATCCACGTCGAGTGCGCCGCTCTAGGCGGCTTGAGCGGTACCCTAAACCTCCGCCTGGAGGCCTGAACAATGAAATGCCTATGGCGGACGAGGCGCGAGCAAGAGAGAGAGCAGAGGAAGGAAACAAACCACTTCAGGCATGTCTTTACATATCATTAAAGCTCTCCCGTAGTGCCTGCTCCCCTACACTACCACGGCTAACGATATTCAACCGACCTACAAACTTCATTCACTAAAGTCAATGTGCGTGTGCAATTATCATGGGCCATCTGAACTCTGAAAAGACTGTAACTGAGTCCGCTAAATTATTGAAAAGAAGCACACACACATCTCGACCTGGAGCATCAGGGGTGGGAGTGAAAACGAGCTAGCATATCAGGCCTGCCGTGGCGACTCAGCAGGGCCATCACCTCAGCAGCTCGTTTGGCATGTTACGGGTGTAGACTGTCACTGACCCATCCAGGCGCACAAACCCACGAGGAGAGGCTGAGATAGCGCAGCAAACCATGCCCATGTTTCGCTGCCTCCACGGCCAGTTGGAAATGGCTTCGGAGTGTCATCAGATTCCCCGTAAGTAGATCCACCAGTCAAGGTCATAAGGGTACTGGACCACTGGGCCGCTTCAGGCCAGACAAGTGCAGAGACCACTCGGAGACCAATGAACGGGAGGATGGAGACCACGCGCTGGATAGCAAACGTAAGTAGATTTTCAGCCGACACCCGTGCAAAGCCAATGAACATACAGGTCTGGAATGCTGTCCAGAGGAAGATGCCGAGAGGAACCAGCAGAGAGAACACTCGGAGCATAGGCCACACCATAGCTCCTTTAAGAGTCAGCACCGTTTTGCGCTCATCGCTTGTGGCCAATCATGAGAGCGTGATCGTCTGGAGGTCGGTGTCGCTCCAGGAACCGTCGTGCTGGATCCTCGAGTAGATGAGCTGCCCAACTTTGCTGAAACTCGATGTCATGGCCTGGCTGCCAGCGGGCATGCCAAGAGAGGCAAGCTTGGTTTGCCACTGGGCAAGCCCCTTGCAGCGAGCCACCTGCGTCCACCACTCACTGTAGGGCATCGCGGCCCCTTCCGAGGAGGCCACCTCCTGGCTGAGCTGGACCATGTTCTGGCGCTGGTTGCCGACCCCAAGGATGGTGAGGGCGTGATCGTGATCAGCGACCGTCATCATGGGCTTGACAAGTGGGCCATGGTCGTCACCCGCGGCCGCCGCGGCCGTTACGGGTGCTCCGCCAAGGGGTGTAGCCCCGCCCTCGGGACGCGGTGGGCCACCCTGCTGAGGCGTAGCTGGCGGGCGCGGGGGCATACCCATCATACGCTCCATCATCTCCCTGGTCGCCCTCGAGTCCTCCGCGGCGTTGGCAAGCGTCGTGTTGATCGCCCCGATCTGCTGGCTGTGAGACTCCACGGTGGACTGGAGCGTCGCCACGTTGGACTGCAACTGCTGGATGATGGGGTCTTGCGCCAACTGCGAGCCCCGAGCCTGCTGAGAGTCCTTGGACGTGGGTGAGCTGCCGACCAGGTGGTGAAGGCGGTCCACGGTCTGCTGCAGCCGCGAATCGCCAGGCGTACTGGAACGGAGAACATCCGTGAGGGCACAGACGAGTTCGCGCGCAGGCTCCGAGTTCGTCGGGGTGCCTGGTGCACCCGCAGCCGGCGCCCCGCCAGCGGGCACGGCCTGCGGGGCCGCCCCCGCAGCTGTCCACCCAGGCGAGGCGGGGAGCTGCTGCTGCGTCTGAGCCAAGGCGTTACCCACGCGCGTGAGCTCGCCCAAGGCCGCGATGTTGTCCATCGCAGAGGTCATCTGGCCGAGCATCCCCGTGAAGCCCCCTTGGGAGCCACCTCCAGCACCACCAAAATTGTTGTAGCCGCCCTTGCCCCACTGAGGTTGCTGGAATTGTCGGTACCGTGAGGCGTGCGGGCCGTCCTTGCCCCCGCCCTTGCCGTTGCCCTTGTTACGCCGAGAGCTGAACATTGCACCTCCTGCTGACTGAGGTGGGGTTGGAACTTCAGTCTGGGTACAAGTGGTCGCACACGCCAGGCTCTGAGAGAAGACAGCTGCAAGGGTACTTGGTGGGGCCCTCAAGGTGCTAGATGTGAGGAGAACCAGTTTAATTGCTGCTTTGCTTATTTCCAACTGCGTTGAGGGAGGGATAACGTCATGCCAGATACGATGAATATGTTGCCCATTGTAGCCTAGACGAAGAAGTAGAAGTACATCGCTGCATACAAGTGTTAACCAGTTATTATCACATACACGTAGTTGTTGCCATCGTTTAAATCGGTCCCGAAGTTCCGCACGATGTTGTTTGAGTAGGGTAGGTGGAAAAGCGCCTAGGTAGGGATGTAGAGACTGCTTGGCCAACTCCGAGGCTCGTCCCGAGAAAGCATATGCCTCGTTTTTATGGATAACCCAACTGGAGCCTCCCTTGAGCGTGAAAAATAAAACAGCCTCCAGAAAGGGCACCATTAGGGTAGAGGGGTTCATCTGGACGGGCTCGGTGTAGTCAAACTTGACCGCGCTGCCGTACACGTGCCACACCAATCGCTTAAGACATTTACTACAACACACCTTAGACGCCAAAATGATATCGTCGACATAACGCCCAGTCATGATAGTACGGCGTCGGCCCGGGTACCGAGAGTCGGTCTGAAACTCAAGTTCACTGAGCACGGCATGGAGGATGGCCCCGCTGAGGGGCCCCCCGATGGGAATCCCACAGAGCTGCTGGACGACTAAACCACTGACCAGGAACAGCCTCATGCCTAGGAAACCTTCAAGGGCTCGACGGATGCTGCTCGAATACCAGACCGTGCGATCCCACAAACGCCGTGTAGCCGTCCCTCCAAAGAACACATGTGATCGCTGTGTGCGCATGACCGTGATGCACTTCCGTTTTCCCTCTTTTTCACTCGCCTCAAGCTTAGCAAACAGGCGATCAAGACATCCGTGAATCTTCTTAACATCGATGGCCTCGTAGGCCTGCCCAGCGTCGCCAACCACGACGCCTGGGCAGGTCATGGGTGCCAGGCAGCCCCTGCACGTGCATGGGCCCTGCATCGGCGCAGAGACCAAGTGAGCATACTGGTCCACGATGTTGGGCACGGCTGTGTCCAGAGATGAACACGACCACCCTGGATTCAATTGATTGGATAGGAAGGTACACGCGCGGCTGATCGATCGATACAGAGACCGTGACGGCAACCGAACGAAGCTGCATATATTCCGAAAACAGCTGTGCTTAGGCTTGGTACACTTGTGGCGTCGTGACGCAGGGGGATGAAGGCCACCGTCCCAACATTTTAGCTTGACCGTGGGGTAGATGTAGGGAACGTGTTCAGCATTTAGAGGGCCTTCCCCTTTGGCCCTGAGGGACTTCGGGATGCTGTAGTCATACAGGAGCCTATACCAGGACACGATAGCAGCCTTGGAAGTATCTACGACACGCCAGCGTTCAGGAGCCTTGGAAACCATATGTAACCACCGAGCAAGATGATATAACCCATTAATACGCCACATCGTGTTGGGGTCCTTGTCCTCAACCGTAAAACAGATCGGAGCTTGGGCCTGAAAGGCCTTCTTTTCAAAGTCCAGTCGGGCCTCTCCAAGGGCCTGGTACCGTCGTGCGTCAGGGGAAACGGGTTGGGTAGAGCGGGGCCGTCGGGCCGAATAGTTAGGGTAAACCGTTTTGTCGAGCCCCTGGGGCGAAAGCCGCCGACGACACGAGGTTTGCGTACTGTCACGTTGGGGCTGGGGAAGAGAAGGGGAAAGAAGGGGTATGCGTCCATTCATGTGTATACGTTCCATGTCGTCACCTCTGGCAGCCTTATGAAAATCACCCATGGACAGTCGGCCTAGATCTTGAAAGTCTTGCCGCCGAAAAACTCGAGCAACGGAACAAAGGCGCTTCCTGAGCGTGAGGGGCGGTCGTGCCAGGATGCGTACTGATTTGGCCGCCCACGTCGCCCAGGCTGGGCGTGTCGGACGTGCCTGCTGCACCGTGCGTGCAAGCCACCACTTGACAGGCGTCACCTCCGACGGGTGTGATACTTTGATCACGCTGCTGACAGGGGCTGGAAGCTTGACCGAGTGGAGATAAGACTTCAGGGAAGAGCGCACTCTGACACGATCCATCCAAAGCGGGTAAAGCGATGAAAACTCCCAGACATTGAAGGGAAAGTCCGTGCCGTGGGTGCGATGTTTACAAATGAGATCCCATAGCATAAGATGAGAGTGCGTCGAAGCCCATTTTAGCATAAGTACCGTGTTGCCCGAGCCCGTGATATTGATAGGCCCAAAGCCTTGCTGTCCCCGAATACGCTGCTGCATCATCACGTCATAAAGATCTTCATATTTATGCCGAAGGAGGTGTTGCCATTTATGACGTGCTGCGAGATATTGTGAAAAACCCATGCGCTGTGAACATAGTGTGTGTATACGCTTGTCGTACCACTGTTGATTGAGTGCTGTTTGTGCCTCAGTAGTGTGTTCACAGTTTCGCCGTGTTCGTCGATGCGTGCGTGCTCGAGGGTGTAGTCGATACCGAGCGCGAAGTCGACCGAGGTGAGGATTGCTGAGGTTTTTCGCTAACGGGCGGGAGTAAGCGATGTATGCGCTCTCGAGTGCATGTACTTGACGACTAGGAGTAATAGCCAAAAAGAACAGCAGGAGCCAGGACGAACAGCCTGGTGCGAGCTGCGTGTAGCGACTCCTTTCCTTAGTAGGGGTTCCCAGGGCAACGCATCTTAGGCCTCGTAGGTGTTCCCGAAAGCGCCCTACACCACCAGATTACCCAGAGGAGCCTCTGACAAGGGAGCCTTGGCCGATGTACAAGCTCTCGGAGCCAAGCTGATACACAAAGCTCGAAGGTATGGGGTCCTGACGCTGTGCTTGTGGTTTCAGCTTGGGGTCCTGGAAGCATCGTAGCTGCAAGTAGACAAAACGAAACAACTCGAGCGCCTCTGTGATGCTGGCCTCTCCAGGACGTGAAAGAGCAGCTTGCAAAAGCGGTGTAAAGCAGTGGCACAGACGATGAGCACGCATGCGAGACTTGCGACCACCACAGAAGAGAGCACGAACACGTCATAAGGATATGCAAGATGTGACCGCCGTCAGCAGGACAGAGACATAGGAGCTAACCCCTGAAAGAGGTATGCACTGCACCAGATCCTGCTGAACCACATGCATGCCTTCCAAAAAGATGGACGAAGGTTGAGAGCAAAGACACTGCCAGAGCCCACCAGTGAGAACAGATGCCACCGTCGAAGCATATGGCGTAGAACCCTTGAGATCTGAATGGACCGCCAGTTGGGCCGACCAACCGGTCATCAAATCAAGTTCCCGAACTGCCTTGCCCAGAATCTGGAAGCCATCAGAAGTATGAAGTACCGTGCTCTGCTGTAAGTGGGTGCGGATGCGGTCATCACTGTCCGACTGCAGAGTGCCTCCAACACATGGAACATAGACGGCCAGGAAAGTGAGGATGAGAGGAAGACGGCCTTGTTTATTTTGGGTTGTGCGGCCGACATTGAGAGAGCTTGAGAAAGTACGCTTCATTGCAGCACTGATGCATGTCCAAACGTCATGTCCACCACCTGTGGGTAAGTCCGAGAGGAATATAGACATTCGGCAATATGAAGGTTATGAATCCAATATGAAAGGTTATGAATCATGTAGCCAGGGTGCGGTACACACAGCCGTCGGACGGTAAATGCTCCACTCTCCCTGGATCACACAAGTGATGAGAATGTTAACCACTATGGAATTGAAACCCCGTTGGTGTCCCTCAAGAGGCCCTCGACGGTCAGGATCTGGAACCCCCCGTTGGTGTCCCTCAAGAGGCCCTCGACGATGTTTCAAGCCAGCGGGCTGAGGCAACCAGGCGAAGATCCACGTCGTGTGCGCCGCTCTAGGCGGCTTGAGCGGTACCCTAAACCTCCGCCTGGAGGCCTGAACAATGAAATGCCTATGGCGGACGAGGCGCGAGCAAGAGAGAGAGGAGAGGAAGGAAACAAACCACTTCAGGCATGTCTTCACATATCATTAAAGCTCTCCCGTAGTGCCTGCTCCCCTACACTACCGCGGCTAACGATATTCAGCCGACCTACAAACTTCATTCACTAAAGTCAAAGTGTGTGTGCAATTATCATGGGCCATCCGAACTCTGAAAAGACTGTAACTGAGTCCGCTAAATTATTGAAAAGAAGCACACACACCCACACACACACACACACAACGCACAACGCACAACGCACAACGCACAACGCACAACGCACAACGCACAACGCACAACGCACAACGCACAACGCACAACGCACAACGCACAACGCACAACGCACAACGCACAACGCACAACGCACAACGCACAACGCACAACGCACAACGCACAACGCACAACGCACAACGCACAACGCACCGCACGGCACGGCACGGCACGGCACGGCACGGCACGGCACGGCACGCACGCACGCACGCACGGCACGCACGGCACGCACGCACGGCACGCACGCACGGCACGGCACGCACGCACGCACGCACGCACGCACGCACGCACATACGCACGCACGCACGCACGCACACGCACGCACGCACGCGCGCGCGCACGCACGCACGCACGGCAGGCACGCACGCAGGCCACACGCACGCACGCACGCACGCACGCACGCACGCACGGCACGGCACGCCACGCCACGGCACGCCACGCCATGCCACGCCACGCCACACCTGGCCGGGCACGCACGCACGCACGCACGCACGCACGCACCCACCAACCCACCCACCCACCCACCCACCCACGCACCCACGCACCCATGCACCCATGCACCCACGCACCCACGCACCCACGCACCCACGCACCCACGCACCTACGTACGCACCCACGCACCTACGCACGCACGCACCGATGCACGCACGCACGCACGCGCGCACGCACCTACGCACCTACGCACCTACGCACCTACGCACCTACGCACCTACACATCCACACATACACACGTACACACATACATACACATGCACACATACACACATACACACATACATACATACACATACACACATTCACACATTCACACACATACACACATACACACATACACATATACACATATACGCACATACACACATTCACACACATACACACATACACACATACACACATACACACATACACACATACACACATGCACACATACACACATACACACGCACACACATACACACATGACGCACATGCACACATTTACGCATACACATACACATACACACATGCACATATACACAGACACACATACACACAATCACATGCACATACACATGAACATACACATACATATACACACAAAAAATACGGCCCCCCTCCTGACGATCCTCGATCCTCGATCCTCGATCCTCGAACCTCGAGCCTCGAGCCTCGAGCCTCGGACCTCGATCCTCGAACCTCGGTCCTCGAGCCTCGATCCTCGAGCCTCGAGCCTCGAGCCTCGAACCTCGGTCCTCGGCGTGTGCCCCCGCAGGCGCCCCGCTGCCGGACCACTGCGGGGGGAGAGAGAGAGAGAGAGAGAGAGGGCCCTCGAGGTTCGAGGGGCCTCTCTCTCGTCCCCTCCTGCTCCGGCTGTTGGCCCTCTGTCCTTGCTCCCTTCCTCGGTCGCGGTGCGCCGCTGTCCTTTCTCACTTCCGTCGCCTCCCCCACGGCAGACGGAAAGGGTTGGGCGGATGCGTGCCCGCGGGCTCCGAGGCGCCGGATTTCGCCTGCACTGCGCGTCTGGCAGCTGGCCTCCAGCACGGTGCGGGGGCTCGTCGATGACTGTGGACGGAGCTTTCGTGGGGACGCTCTGCCTCCTCCCTCCTCCCCCCTCTTGCAAGCGCGGCAAATCGCACGCGTGGGAGGGTCACGCAGTAGCGGGTGGCGCGTGAGCCAGGGCAGAGGCCCAGGAACGGTGAGCAGCCAAGAGAAGTCGGAGGGGAGGCTGCGGCTTGAAGGGCGAGTCCATGAAGATGAGCGTGTGCGGGGGCTACGACGTCGCCGGTGACAGCGCAGGATCGGTCTGGTGCGTCCGGCGTTGTCCGCCGTATTCGTGAGCCCTGCACAGTCACTCGATGCGTTGTGCCATACGGTGCGCAGACTTCCGCTGCCACTTTTGCAGCATGGGGCCGGTTCGGGTCGGTTCGACAGCGGGCCGGATCGGTTGTAGCGGTTCGGGTTCGGCGCCGGCCGCGGATCGGGCCCCCCCCAAAAAAAACATGAGCAGGAGGAGCTAGGAGGAGGAGGAGGAGGAGGAGGAGGAGGAGGAGGAGGAGGAGCTAGGAGGAGGAGGAGGAGGAGGAGGAGGAGGAGGAGGAGGAGGAGGAGGAGGAGGAGGAGGAGCGATGGCGGCGATGGCGAGGTCCGGGGGCCAGGTCGCCCACCCTCGAGCCGCGAGGGGTCCAGGGTCCGGTTCCTGGAGGGCATGGGGGTTCAGAAGTCCAGGTCCAGACCTCAGGCCTGGGCCCCAGGTCCGGACCTCAGGTCCGGAGGCCCGAAAACAGCTCGCCGAGGCCTTCCGTCGGGGAGCCGCCTCCGAGCTTTCTGAGGGGGGGGGGCCCTCTTGGGGCCCTCCGGGAGCGCCCTGGCGGAGCTCTCTTGGGCTGTTTCGTTGGGGTCCGAACAGGGCCCCAACGGATACTACAACGTACCCCTCTGTTATAGCATCCGTCGGGGAGCGTCTCGGAGCTCTCTGGGGAGCCTCTGGGGGCACTCTTGGTCCGTCTTGGAGCCCTCCTGGAGCCGTCGGCCGCTGGAACTTAACGGAGCCCGTCTTGGGGCCCTCTTGGGCTGTCCTGGAGGCCTCTTTGGCAGGCCGGTTTGGGTTGACCGTTCGGGCCGGCTTCGATCGGCCGGTTCGGTTCGAATCAGCCGATTCAGTTTCAGCCGGTCCGGTTTTGGCTTTGGTTTGGGTGGTTCGGTTGCAGGAGCGGCCGGCTCACGGTTACCAGTTCGGTTCAAACCCTTCCTGCTTATGTCAGAGTGCCCACTCGGAGCAAAGAGACACAACACAAACCCGGAGGCATTGCGAAGCTCAGACAGGTCTTTCCATGTTTCACTGGAAGTGCGCAGGTCAAGGTGCCCAGGAGGCATTGGCACATTCGTTGCCCAACAGAAAAGGCCCATGACCAGCGAATGCCTCCTCTTGCGAGCAGCAGAGGGTTCATGCTATCCCACCCACGGGTTGGTTTCATAGTTGGATCCAATCGTCCTGATAGCTTCAGTCCTTCTGGCGTGTTCTGCGTGGGAGGGCTCCTCATCCTCTTCCTCCTCCTCTTCCACCTCCTCCTCCTCCTCGTCCACCTCCTCCTCCTCCTCCTCCTCCTCCTCCTCCTCCTCCTCGGGTTCACAATTGCTTCAACCGGTTCCCGCCGTCATCCGCGCACTCGGGATCATGTGCTCCAGTGCCGTGCGACGTATCCTCCTGCCAGAGCAGAGCCGCAGCACGTCGAGCATCAACGCTGCCTTGGCGTTTTTTGGGGGCACGATGGCTTGAGCTATCGGGGCGGGCTGCGCGTCAGCTGGATTTACCCTTACGTGGGCATGTCCCTCTACATGAGGGATGTTCAAAGATAGTCAAACAATAGTCTGGGAACGATATTTCTACTACTTGTGGTTACTTTTGAATATGTTTGACAATGTTTTAATTTCCCTCCAGAATCCGCCTTTAGGAGGACATCCCATCATTCCTTCCTCCTCCCATGTTTATCCAATCGGCCTCTTCTATCAGTTCAGGCCGCCCCCCCCCTCCCGCATTCCCAAATTCGCGCCCCTCCCCTTCCCCTGGCTCTGCCCCGCTCCCTCCCCGCACTATTACGGACGTGTGTCCGTAGCTATTTGGGCTCGAGCGGTTCTGGCTCAAGACGCAAAACCACTCCTCAAGCCAGCTGGGCAGGACAGCCACCCGGCCTGGCGCTCGGGCCCGCGCGAAGGGTAATCCTCGCGCGCGGCCGGCGCCGCGTGCTGGGCAACCGTGACGGCGGGCTCTAGCAGGCAGCTGGCACGGCGGATCCAGCAGTGTTCCCAGGGCCGTGCCATGCTGGGAAGGCCCGTGCGGGCACGAGCGTGCCGCTTGCGCTGCCATCGCTGCGGCAAGCCTGCGCCGCAGATTGTTGCGGATGCCGCCTGGGCGGCAGCGAAGCGGCAGCGACGACAGACAGCGCCCACGCCAGGCCAGCCTGAGCAGCGGCCAGCAGCGCGGTGGCGCTGGCCAAGTGCCTGTCTCGGTGCCCCTAGCGATGAGTGGCTTCCGCGGCCCAGGCAGCCCACGCGGCCCAGGTGGCCAGAGTGCCCCAGGCGGCCCAGGTGGCCTGGGTCGTCCCGGTGGCTTGTGAGACTCCGTTGGCCAAAGCGCAAGGGGTGGGTAGCTCAGGCGGCCTGCGCCGCTTGGGCGCCCCGCGCTGCCCAGGCGGCCCAGGCGGCTGATGTGGCCAAGGGTGCGACCACGCGTCCGACGTTGCCCAGGTTGCTCTGGTGAATGGGGTGGTCCAGGCTGCTTTGCCCGCTCGCCGAACATGGGCAGCTACTTGTTTGCAGCTCCTTCTGAACCTTTTCCGTATCATCTAGATCCTTGGTCGTAGAGAAGAGCCACGATTTCCACGTTCTTGTTGACCTTCCACCATGTTCTCCTTTCCCCATCCTTCTCACTTCCTTCATGCCTCTCCCTTGCTGCAACTCTTCCTTGTCCCCTGCTCATCCCAAGCAGCCCCGCCCCGTCCATGGATTCGCCCTTGCTGCTGCCGCCAATGGTCCGGTGGTTCTGCCAAGGGTGCTGCTGCCCCAGCTGGTGTCCCTGCTCCCGGCCGTGCTGCGCTGGGGATCAGGAGGCGGTTGCCCGCACCAGCACGGCAAGTGCCTGGACGGCGACCACGGGAAAGGATGGGAAAGATGAGTGGAGAAGACAGTTGTGGGGGAGCCGCTTTGCGGCCAGCTCTTTCACGGAACCAGGGCACGTGAATCCGTCAAAAGAGTCATGGCACGGCTGGATCTGGAGACTCAGTCTCCATTCCGGTGACAGTAGAATTCGAAAGGAGGCTCCCCAGCTGAAGTGACCCCTCCAAGCGTTCCGTAGAGGAGAGGAGATTGGGCCAGCCCCCTCCGCTGAATCCTGCTTCCCCGAGGGACGCAAAAGAGGTTGAGCAGAGGGTGTTGGCCAAACCTTTGTGCTTTTGAAGCCTTTCAGGGTGGGATTCTGATACCATGTTTTTTATTGGATGGGCATGGCGGGCTTCGAGACCCCGCCAGATATGTCCAGCTTGTTCTTTGGGAACCTCCCCGTCGGGGGCGCAGGGTACAAAAAATACATTGGGTTGGGACTCCAGATCCGACTTTGCTGGGAGTCCAGAGGCTGTGCCCTTCGACCGAAGCGTGGGAGAAAGGAAGGAGCAAGGAAAATGATCGAAGAGTACTGGGGGATGGAAGAAGCAGTATCGCATTGCGGGGCAATGGCGGATGGAAGGCATTGCGGTGGTTGAAGTAACCAGGGAAGAGAAGCGTTGCAGCAAATACTATCGTACATAGCCATGGCGCAGACATTAATTATGGACCGTGGGGGTATGCGCAATGGCATCGAATACGTGACGCAGGGCCGCCGTATTTGAGTCCATCTATTTCGTGCACCTGCGCGTCCCTAGCACTCGGGGTAAGAAACAACAAATACCGCAAGCAGACGCTACAGGGTTTCGTCTCTGCACAAGAGCGTGCGACTTGTACATCTGCACTTCGCCCGCACTGTAGCAGACATCCTGCTTGCTCCCCACCCGAAAGGTTGGGGTCGTTAGATTTTATGAACAGACCTCCCGACCCGCCCGCCCTGCATAGCGCGGCCGCCAGATCCCCAGGCTCCCAATAATCCCTGGCTGTCCCGCCGCCCCCCCGCTCTACATACCCCAGCCGCCAGATCCCCAGGCTCCCAATAATCCCTGGTGGTCCCGCTTTTTTCCGCCCTGCATACCGCGGCCGCCAGATCCCCAGGCTCCCAATAATCCCTTGCGGTCCCGCCCCCCTGCGCCGACTCGCCCACTCTGCATACCGCGGCCGCCAGATCCCCAGGTCCACCACAGAACAGAGCAGAAGACCACACCGCCGAATAGAACAGATCCGAGCATTACGTACCATATCTTGACAGACCAGATCGTAACATGACACACCATAACAGAGCAGCGCATACCATCACAGCCCATATAATTCCATAGCATCACACATCAAGCATGCCATAACAAATCAACGCAGAACTGAACATGCCAAAACCGAACATGCCACTTTATCACATAGCATGGCATAGCATAGCACAGCACCGCACAGTATAACAACACATGCCATCATATATGGGGTCATATATGTATATCATAGCACAACATATCATAACACACCATGGCATACAGGGGCTTCCCATACTGCATCATGCCCGAACAAACCACACCATAACACACCATCACCTCACATATCATCGCACACCGTGACAACTCACGCCATGACAGAACGCGACATCGTTTGCCATGTCAGAGCAAAACATAGCATGCCATAACACCATCAGCTGTGACAGAGTTGATCGCACAGAACATAGCATACCACCGCACCTCACAACACAAAGTAACAGCATAACCTGACACACCATGACAGACCATACAATACCATAACATACGCCGAAGGTTTCGGTGGGGATCGGTCGACGCAAAATAAGCAAGCATGGCTGTGCAACTGTTTGATCGCTTCGCTCATTCTGCCAGCCTCTATGTGGCATCGCTGGCTTTTGTCCGCGCGTTCGTTGCCCATGTTGCGCGGCTGGGCGGTAGTAGTTTCCCAGCGGCGTTGCGCGAGCAGTCTTGCAGGTAAAGCAGTTATTGAGTAGTTGTTTCTGGGGGGCTTGTTTGGGGGCCGCCATGTGTATATGGCACAATCGTGAGTTGGGCTTGTCACCCATGGAGCTGGGCTTATTAACCATTGAGTTCCGCTATTGGGCCATTCGAGTGCTTACTTGGGGTCCGTTTGCGACTCTGTTGGAATTTCTGGGGGGCGGTTTGTTGCTCGCGCGAGGATGTTGGGGGTTGCGGATCTACATATACACATATGTGTATGTATATGTATGTACAGACTTGTCTGATGGTTCCGTTTACGCTGTGAACGAACACGCCTACGTGTATAACAGCCCATGCATCATCACGTGTAGGCACGCGGTTGTTGCCAGATGATGTTCATTGTATGTTCCAAGCCAGTTCCTGGTTGGCAGCGAGACATGATGGCCACAAGATACACCGCCCCTCCGACAATCTGCCAGTGCACACTCTTAGCTCTGCCTTCGCTCGATGAGCGCCTCGCTTCTTGTTTCTCCCCGGACGATCAACAGAACACTGTCGCCACCTGCACAGCTGGTGGCAGCTACGGCCGACATCTTTCGGCGACTCGGCGGCGGCGACGTTTCTGCTGGTTGTAGCGCAGTCTCCGAGCCGCATACCACCTCTCCTCTTGCTCCTTCGCCAGATGGCGAGGCGGGTACACGCAACCGTCGGTCGCCGTCCGCGTAGCGGGAACAAGCTCGGTAGAAACGCTACGGCAGTCAACGAAATCGTTCGTTGTCAACTAGCTATGCGTACAGCACGCGCCTGTCAAATAGCTATGCGACAGTCACGCACATACAGACGTGAGTTCGCCTGTATGTGCGCGCTTGGCGAAGTCCTTCGACCGCCAGATTGTTTCGGAAGGGATGTCCATCGTCAGGCATTGTTTCGCGTTCTCCCCAGATGGCTCACCCCAGCGACTTGCACTAGCGGACCAGCCTCTTTCTTCAGCTTGCAGAGAGAAAGTGTTGCCCAGACGGGTCGCCAACGCATCGTTGCTTTCGGCGGCGAGAAGGGGGGAAATGAGAAGGAGAAGGCTGTCTCAGAAGGCGGCGGGACTTCTCAGAAGCCCTCGCGCCTTCTGAGAAGTTTTTTGTCTTCGGGGAAGGCTTAGAAAACTTCTCAGAAAGCCGGGGGACTTCCGAGCCTTCTGAGAAGGCCTTCTCCTTCTCACCTCCCCCCTCGCTCGCCGCCAATGCTTGTCTTAGCGCGCTCATGTGGGATGGGAGTTCTCGAGCATGCGTGCGTTTTGCGGCAGGCGAGGAGATGCACCTCGGCATGTGTTACAAAAAGTGTTCAGACTTGACCAAAGGCAAGTACAAGCACCGCGTGGCAATCCGCCCCCCGCTGACAGGGGTAGCAAGTTGACGACAACAAGAGTACGGCCGAGAACGAATGAGAAAATAGATGAGGTGGACAAGACGGAAGAGGGAACACACTATGATCCACAGACGCACTGATGAGGCCTGAGGAGGCGAGGCAGGGGATGCCAGAAGAGGTAAGAGGACGTAAGTGGCAGCAGCGGTCGGTGTAACTCATTGGGTAGCACGGAGGAGTGATGTTCCGTCAGATATTGTTTTGAGACGTATTGAAAAAGTGACGAACCGGTTATTTGGAACAAGGGTTGCATGATCTGGTAGAACCCAGGGGCGGGCGCTTTCCATCTCATTCAACCTGAGCGGATCTTACTGAGCCCTGACCATTCCGCCCCGCCAGTCACGCTTGCTCCAGATGCCAAGTCTGTTTGCGTTGGCTGTGTGCACGCGCGAATCTCATCTTGTATACCACTGGCATGCAAGAGTGCATGAGTGCATGTGAATGCGTGGCCAGTTCAGACTTGGAAGTAGTAAGGCAGGCAGTAGCACAGCGATCCCGACCGCCTGGCTGTTTGTAGTCGTGAATCATTTCAGCTTGGCTTGCCAGGCGCAAGTTTCCGAGGCGTGCCAGGCGTCGCAGCGCAAACGTCCCCGTAAGTTCCCCCGTCCCCCTCCCACACCGCCCTGCATTTCCCAAACGCCCCCCGGCCCACTTTCCATATTTCGCTTCACTTCCCAATGGACGCACCCACCCCTCCCTTGTCATGTCGTACGGATCCACATATTCGCCTCCTTCCCCACTCCGTGTGCTTCCTTTGCCCTCTGTCCTTCACCGTACCTCCTTTCTCTTTCTCTCTCTTACTCTCTCTCCCTGTCTATATATATATATATATACACATAGGTCTCTCTCTCTCACTCTCTCTTTCTTTCTCCCTCTCTCACTCTCTCTCTTTCTCTCTCTTTATATGTTTTTTGTTTTCCCTCTCTCTCTCTCTCTCCCTCTCTCTCTCGCCGCCACATGCTCGCAATCTGTATAGCCATGACACGGCTTTAACGCCTTGACCCTGGCCGCAAGAGGCCCTATGTTGGTGGTATCATACCCTCCTCCTCCTCCTCCTTCTCCTTCTTCGGCCTCTTCGGGTCTCCTGGGCACCTCTTGGGGCCGTCTTGGGGCACCCTTTGGGGCCATCCTGGGTCCATCTTGGAGGAGATCGACCAAAGAAGGAGCTGTACTCAATTGCCCCCCGCCCCTCCGCATCTTTCCCTGCTCCCTCGTTCCTGCTTCCTTCCTCCTTCCTCACTCTCCCTCCCTCCCCTCGCTCCCCCCATCCCTTCGATCTCCATCCGTCCATCCCTGTGCCGTGTTTGGTCCCTCCCTCCTTCCATTCCTCCTCCACCCCTCCACGGCGCACGAGGCCGCGTCGACGTGCTGCAACACCGCCGGCTATCACTGTTTCGGCATGGGGAGACTTGCATATCCTCCTTTTCCTTCCCCTCATCGTTCCTTCTCGCCCTCATTTCTCGTGCCCTCGCCAGTCGGTAACAACACCATTTGCGCCCGAAGCCTCCCCTGAAAACAAAAGATGCGCCCGAGCCGACGAGAAACACGCCCATTGAAAACACGGCAGGGGCATCCAGCTTACACATCCATCAGCACCGGAAGTTAAATCTCAAACGTCCGACTGCCCCAATCCGTCGAGTGGCCCTTTCTTCGTCTACGAACGTAGCCCCTTTGACTTAGACCGTGAATTACCTACCCCGCTTTCGCTTCCTGGCAAAACCAAATTATACCACGCGCCTCCTCGTCAAGCGGCCTGACCAGTACAGGCCGCAGTTTGGCATCGCTTGGTATCTCTTGGAAGCGGGGGTGGTCAAAAGCGAGGTAGGTCTGTTTTCCCCCATATTGACGGGGCTCCTTTCTTGGATGCCGGCTGCTGGGTGAACCCCGGCGGGATAAGACGAGCGGGTCGGGCGGGCGGACCCCGCGTGCGGGTGAGGCAGGCGGGCCCCGGCGGGCGGGCCGGGCGGGCGGCCCCTGGCCGGCGGGCTCGGCTGGCGGGACATGGGCCTCCCTCCCCCCCGTCTCCCTCCTCTCCGTATCCCCGCCTCCCTGTTCTCCCTGCTCTCCTCGGGGGAACAGAAAGTGGCATGAACATAAAAACTCGGAGGTCCGCGCGGATTTCTCGGATCGGCGCTGGGGCCCCCGGCGGCGCCTCCGGCGGGGGTCCAGCGCCGATCCGAGAAATCCGCGCGGACCTCCGAGTTTTTATGTTCATGCCACTTTGTGTGCCCCTACTCCTCCCTCCCGGTACCAGGGAAGCGGTGCAGCGGTGCCTCTCGGAGCGCGCGCCGAGGATGAGAGCTCCCCCATCGCTGCAGAGCAAGCGCTTCAGTTTCGCTGGGTGCGATGGAGCTTGCTCCATTCTCTGCTACAGCCCAATGCAGCCTCTCCTCCCTTCCGCGTACAGGGCAGAGCAGTGGTTGGTCGTGGCACCCCGTCGCGGGCCCTGGTCAGAGTGCGTGGGAGCTCTGTCATCCAGGGTAACAGGTCCCTCCCTGAGGGGTGCCATTGACCTCCAGGTTCAGACTCGCGAGTCTCTTCCCCTTGGGGCTGTCCTAACCTAACCTGGCGCAGGCGGGCGGGCGGGCTCCCAGGCAGGGCGAACGGGCGGGTCATGACGGGTCGGGCGGGCAGGCCCCCAACGGGCACGGCCGGGACGGCGGGCGCGGACCCTGACGGCCAGGAGCAACGACAAAGGGGGCGATAGGCACAGGGGGGGACGCATCGATCTCAGGAGGGGAAAATACACACAGACACAACTGATTGTCGATCCCCCAGAACATATGGAAAATATAGGAAGCGGGGGAGACGAAAACCCAACAAATTTTGAAAGGGATGGGGAATCCTGTTGTTCGTGTGTAGTTATTTGTGTGTCCCTTGGCCCCTTCACGATCCCCAATCGCCCATGGATCGCCGATGGGAGCCCGATAGCCCCACCCAGATCAGGAACGCGCGGGTTCACTATTCGGGGGCCTGGTGCCGATCCATCGGGCGATGTATCGCCGATCCCAGGACGACGTGTCCCCCCCTGTGCCAGTCCCCCCCCCGATGGTGAACCAGCCCTGGGCCTGCCGCTGGCATGGAGGCCACCCCTTGCGGCCGCTGCTGCTGCTGTCGTCGCCGTCGCCGTCGTCGTCGCCGCCGCCACAGCAGCCGCCGTCGTCGTCGTCGTCGTCGTCGTCGTTGCCCCTCAGGCGGGTCGGGCGGGTAGAACCCCCAACGGGCGCTCGGGGCCGGCGGGCGGATCCTGACGGGCGGGCGGGGGGCGCGGGACACGAATCATGAGGGAGGAAAGAAGCACAGACACATCTATGCGTCGATTCCCGTGATGAAGCTAGAGAAAAATAGGGGGCACGGAGAAGAAGAGGGAAATCCAACCGATCTTTTTTGAAATGGGGATCCTGGATGTGCTTCCGTTTGTGTCCCCCTGGGCCTTTTGGATGAAAGCGGGCGGGCGGCGAGGAAGTCCCAGGCGAGAGATTCGGTCTCGGATGGCGAGGGCATTCTTAAGCTAGTTGTCTGCATTTCCCAGGCGAGACCGCATTTGATGAGTAGTAATCTAAGACGCCTACGGCGAATCACCGCCACCCCCTGCCTTTCTGGAAGCGCCTAGGTGGCCGAACGTTAAGGCCAGACCTGCCAAGCTATCGGACCATGTGTTCCCCGAATCGGTTTGGAGAGCCTTCGGGGAACACGTGGGCATCTTGAAAGTCATCTTGGCCGCCTTGAGGCCATTTTGACCCTTTCGGGCCTTCTTGGAGGACGTCTTGGAGGGCTCTTGGGCCGTCTTGGAGGCCATCTTGAGCGTCTTGGTCTTGGGCCCTCTTGGGGGCCTCTGGGGGCCGTCGTGGGCCTCTTTGGGCGATCTTTGGGTGCACTTGGGCCGTCTCGGGCCGTCGGAAGACAGAAAAAGCAAATGCCACAATCCTTCAAAAACTCATGGGAGATCAATGATTTTGACCTTTTCGGCCCTTCCGGAGGCCCTCTTGGAAGCCTCTTGGGCCGTCTTGGGCCATCTTAGGGCCATCTTCGGTCGCTTTAGTGGGCTCCTGGCCCGTCCGACGCCGTCGGAAGCCGTTTGGGGGCCCCTCTGGGCCGACTTCGGGTTCTCTTGGAATGCTCCAGGGCCGTCTTGGAGGCTATCTTGGGCGTCTTAAAAGCCTCCTGGGCCGCCTTGGGGGCCTCTCGGGCCGTTCTGGGCCAAACACTTTCAAAAACGTTAGAAAAAACATGTTTTTGGCCTTCCTGGAGGCCCTCTTGGAGGCCTCTTGGGCCGTCTTGGGCCATCTTAGGGCCATCTTCGGTCGCTTTAGTGGGCTCCTGGCCCGTCCGACGCCGTCGGAAGCCGTTTGGGTGGCCTCTCTGGGCCGACTTGGGGCTCTCTTGGAATGCTCCAGGGCCGTCTTGGAGGCCATCTTGGGCGTCTTGGAGGCCTCTTGGGTCGTCTTTGTGCCCTCTTGGGGCCGTCTTGGTGGCCTCGTGGGAAGTCCTGAGGCCATCTTGGAGGCCTCTTGGGCGCTGTGGGGGCGATTTTGGGTTCCTCTTGGGACGTCTTGGGTCGTCGGAAAGCCGAACAGGAGCAAATACGAACATCCTTCAAAAACCTAAGGGAAATCAAAGATTTTGGCCTCTTCGGGCCCTCCTGGAGGAGCTCTCGGAGGCCTCTTGGGCCATCTTGGAGGCCTCTTGGGCACCTCTTGGGCCGTCTTGGGCCGTCTTGGAGGTTTCTTGGGCGGACTTGGAGGCATCTCCTCCTCTCTTGGGCGGACTTGGAGGCCATCTTGGACCATCTTGGAGGCCATCTTGGGCCATCTTGGCCGTCTTGGAGGCCATCTTGGCCGTCTTGGAGGCCTCTTGGGGCCTCTTGGGGCCGTCTTGGGGGCCTCTTGGGCCGTCATGGGGCCATCTCGGAGACCTCGTGGGCGATCTTGGGGCGATCTTGGGGGCCTCTTGGGCCGTCTTGAGCCGTCGGAATGCCGAGAAGAAGCAGATCCCAGAATCCTTCAATAACCTAGGACAATCAATGATTTTGGCCTCTTCGGGCCTTCCTCGAGGACCTCTTGGAGGCCTCTTGGGCCGTCTTGGAGGCCTCTTGGGGGCCTCGTGGGCCGTCTTGGGCCATCTTCAGGCTATCTTAGGCCGTCTAGGGTACATCTTGGGCCGTCTTGGAGGCATCTTGGGGCCATCTTGGCCGTTTTGGAGGCATCTTGGCCGTCTTGGAGATGGGGCCGTCTGGGGCAGGAATACCGTTGGCAACCGGGTCTTCCGGGTGGCCGGCGGGACGGGCCGAAGCCCCAGGGGGAGTTCTTTTGGAAAAGGAACCAAAACCAAAAGCCTTTAGAGCCATATCGTCTGGCACGCCAGGCACCCCTTTGATAAATAAATCAAAAGGGGGCGGCGGATCGAATGGCTTTCGGTCCATCCCGCCACCGTGCCTGGGTTGTGGGCCAGAGGCCTCTTGGATGCAGATTAGGGTGTCTTGGGATGCCCCTCGGGGACTTCTCGGGTTCACGTTTGGAGCCTCTCTAGAGCCTCTTGGCGGCCTCGTTTGGAGGCGAGGGCGCAGTTGTTGAGTAATTCATCGGGGGAGGTCTCGGGCGAGAGCACGGTTCCTGGGCGGCGGGAGCGGGGTCTGTGGTACATGATACGGAACTGTCCGCAGCGAGAGCGAGAGAGAGAGAGAGAGAGAAAGAGAAAGAGAGAGAGAGCATCGAGTAAGTCGGACAGAAGTCTCGGGCGAGAGTTCGATTCCTAAGCAAGTTGCGTGAAGTATCAGGCGGACGCCCGAGTAGTTTCCTGACAAAAAAGAAACAAAATAAGGGAAACAAAAGTTAAACAGCCGCGAGAGCTTGAATTCGATTGAGAAGGGCACGTGGGGACATGACGGGGGAAAAGCAAAACATGTTGTTCCGAGGTGAGAGCTCAACAAACAACAAAAGCAGCAGCAACGGCAACGACAACAATCATGATAAGATTGCTCGCTCTTCGGCGCTCTCGTGCCATCCAACATGCATGCCCCAAACACTCGATACCCGCCGTCTTCGTCTTCGATGGTAACCCCCTTTGGGGGTGCATCCACCTCGCCTGCCACGTGCAGTCGGCGTGGCCCCTGAAGTATGAACAGGAGGGGGAGGAAGGAGCAAGGGACAGCGAGGAAGAAAGGAGGAAGCGAGAAGGGAGGGGGGCAAGGGGGAAGGAGGAGGACTGAGGACGGAGATGATTGCGAAGGCCTTACGGCTGGTGCCGCCAACCCTGAAGGGAGACGACGACGACAAAGGAAGGGGGGCAAGAGGGAAGGAGGAGGACTGAGGACGGAAAGGATTCAGGAGGAGGGCGAGGAGAGAGGAGCAGGGGGCATTGGCGGGCAGACCCTGACGGGCGGGGCCGGGCCGGCGCACTCCAGTGGCGGGTGGGCGGGGGGATCTGAGTGGACGGGCAGTTGCTGGCGCTCTGCAGGGCAACAATGTGTGCGGCGGCGCGGCGACGCGGCGCTGGGTGAGCAGGGCGCAGGCTGCTGCTCCCAGGAGGGAGACAAAGAGGTCTGGAAGTTGACCTCCTGCGGGCTCGCGGGGTTCTGCCTGGACCGCGTCGACGCGACCGATCGGTATCAGGACGTCGATGTACGCGGTAAGCAGCGACAGGGTAAGACGAGCGGGTCGGGCGGGCGGGCCCTTCTGGCGGATCAGGCAGGCGCGCCCTGCCCTGAGGTGCGGGTCGGGCGTGCGGGCCCCGACAGGCCGTTCGGGCTGGCGGGAAACTAGAGCAGGATGGCTGTCGGGCTCCGACGTAAGCGAACGGGCGGGCCCTGGCGGGCAGGTCGGGCGGGCGGGCCACAACGGGCAGGTCGGGTCGGGTGGGCGGGGCATGCAAGCAACAGAACATTGTATTCATCGGTGAGTCGTGGGGCAGCCCCGTGCAAAGGCGCTCCTCATGGGCGTCGAGGGCGCAGCGCATGCACAATCTGTGCAACGTCGTCCTTCGACGCCGATTCGGATTCACGGAGCGCGGTGACGTGTACCCGGCCCGCCCCCGGCCGCGCCCGCACGCTCCGCCGACGGGCTGGCGGCTGCGCCAGAGGCGAGCGACGGTTGCGGGCCAGGAGCTCTGGACATCTGTCCCTGCTCACTGCCGCGGTTGGGTCCCCCCCCCACCTTCCTCGGCGACTGCGACTCCTCCTCCGCATCCTCCTCGGCAGGGGCAGGCGCGGCTCGGCAGGCCGAGAGGGGGGTTTGAGAGGGGGCGAGGCAGAGCAAAAGACCCGGCAGTCCCAGCGTCGAGCCCGCGGCGGCCTGGGGCCTCAGAAGCAGGCGCAAAAAACAAACAAACAAACAAACAAACAAACAAACAAACAAACAAACAAACAAACAAACAAACAAACTCAACATGACACACTCATACACACGCGCACACACACGCACACAAACGCCAAGCAAACAAGTAATATGTATACATGTGGGGCGTTCCAAAAAGGGCCTTGCCTTCGAGGATCGCAGGAGTTATCATCCATTCCGCGGCGGAAGGCCACGGGAAGTCGGCGGAAGGCGGCGGAAGTAAAACGAGGTCGCCTCCGCCGGCGGAAGCCGAGCGGAAGCTAGGCAGAAGGCGGCGGAAATAACAAATGTGCCTCCAAGAGAAGAAAGCGTTTTGGGGTTCAGGGTTTCTGAAATCCCCCGCATGTGTATATTCCCTTCTCTATATGTTTATAATCTGGGACCCTGCGACCCCCCCCCCCCCCCAAACGGGACCCCTCCAGATACTTGGCTCCAGGGGCACCCTGGACGCCCTTGGAGACGGTCCCCTGTGCTTTCCAGGGCTCCTGAAGCCTGGAGCCCAGAGAGGCTCCAGACACCCACCAGACGCCCGAAGACGACCCAAAGAAGACCCCCCACGAGGAATTCGAAACGCCAAAAACATTGATGTTCTATGGTTTCTGTGTCATTTGAGGGATTCTCAGTTCTTCGGTCTTCGGGGCGTCCGAGACCGCCCAGGAGGCCAGAGCATCGCCCCAAATTTAACCAAGAGGGCTTCCAGTCGGTCCTAGGGGAGCCCCAAGACGGCCCAATAGGGCCCAAAGATGGCCCGAAGACAGCCCCATGACGGCGCAAGATGGCCCCAAGACGCCTCCCGAATCATTCCAAATCATGACCCTGTCGTTCAGGGAGACCGCGGTTGGAAGCAGGGTGGCCGGAGGAAGCCCCCCAGAGGCCCCCAGAAAGAACCCAGGAGCTTCAGAAGGCCCCAACAAGCCTTTAAAAACATTCGTGAGACTTACAAGAGGCTCTCATAGGAGGAGCCTCTACAAAAAGATCTGAGGATGGGGGGGGGGATTCGTAGGGTAAGGCGAGAATGGGGAAGAGGAAGAGGAAACATGAGGGAAGGATAACGAATAACAGTATGACAACGATGATGCCAGAAAAGGCAACAACACGTTATCGCAAAATGTTCCGTTTTATCTGATGGCTTTCCTGCCTGCTTGCCAAGCTTTAAGGACCAAAGTGCACGGCGCGCCAATGCAGTCTTGTACATATCTGTGTAGATATACAGGTGTAGATGTAACAAAAGGAAGCCTACAAGACTACGCAGCCGCCTCGCCCCTGGCCGCCGTGGCGCGTCCGCGCCGCGGCCCCCCCCTGTCGGGGGGGAGGGGAAGCGACGCCACCAGCACCAGGGGGAGCACCTCCAGCGCGGAGGTCCACGATGCGTCCCCGAGCTGGGGCCTGGGGGTGCCTCGAGCGAGGGGGGGGGGGGGGACGACACCACGAAGGGGGCCCCCTCCTGGCTTCTCCAGCCGGTGGTCTCTCCTGGTGGTGGTGGTGCCGTTCTTCCATGCGCCTGCAGTCGAAGCCGAAAGTAAGGATGAGCGACTTCCCTACCCCCTTTCCTTCTGCTTCTCGCCCCTCCCCTCCCCCCTCTCCCCTCCCCTCCCCCTCTCGCCCCCTGTTCCCTCGCGACCCCACCCTCCCCCCTTCTTCCCTTCTCCTCCCCCCGTCGCCCCCTTTCCCCTCGCCCCCCCCGCCCCCCCTGTGGGTACCATTGCATCCTTGCACCTTCGGACATCTTCGGCCCATCCTCAACCACCTTCGATGGCCCGACGCGCTCGAAACGCTTCGACAGGGGCGCCCAAGGCCCTTACACCCTTACCGCGCATCCTGACGATCAGTCTTGACTGTGCCCTGGGGCCCCTCCCCGCCCGCGAGCCCTGGACGCCCTCGCGCGGCCAGCTGCCTCGCCTGCCATGGCCCCGGCGCCCCGCGCGCACGCGCGCGGGGTGCTCGCCGTGCTGGCCACGGGCGCGGCGGCCGCCGCGGAGGCCGTGGGCGTCCGCGTGCTGGCGGGCTCGGACGTCGGCGGGGCCCTGGCGGACGTCGCCAGGCTCGGGGAAGTTCGAATCCATTGAAGAAGGAAAACACGCCATAAAGATAAACTGTTGGCGCCACGCGCGGATTTCTTGGATCTGCGCTGGGCCCCCCAGCGGCGCCTCTGGCGCCGCCCCTGGCGCGCTCCGCGCGCCATGGAGGGGGTCCGGCGCGGATCCAAGAAATCCGCGCGGAGCGCCACAAGTTTATGTTTATAGCGTGCTTTCTTTCTTCTTCTAGGAAGATCGAGTACAGTCAGCACTGATAGCTAGGGATGAGCGACTTTCCAAGGTTTCCCTTGCATCCGTCCCCCTCGGCCCATGCATGGCCAGTTTCGTTGGCCGCGACCCGCTTGGAAAGTGTCGGGGCCTTCCAAGGCCCTTGCATCCTTATCGTGCATCCTTGCTATCACCTTCGGCTGTAAGTAAAACTTGAACAGACATATGAGGCGTTCCAGAAAGGCCTTTGCCTTCGAAGATCGGAGGAATTGGCATCTCTTCTTCGGCGGAAGCCGGCGGAAGCAAAAAGCAGGCGGCTCCGCCGGGGGAAGCCGGGGGAAGGCCAGCGGGAACCAGCGGAAATAAAGGATGCGCCCCGAAGAGATGGGAACATTAATCGGCCATTCAACCGTTTCGAGCTCCGCGCGGATTTCCTGGATCAGTGCTGGACCCCCCTCCCTGGCGCGCGGAGCGCGCCAGAGGCGCCGCCGGGGGGGCGCAGCGCCGATCCAAGAAATCTGCGCGGGGCTCCGAAAGTTTTTTTTTGGCGGATGTTTCTTGATCCTCCTGGAAGAAGAACGTGCTTACGACCGATTGCGAACCGTACCCCAACGGGTCCACTCGACGCTGGGGGTATTGGACACCCCCGTTGGGGTTCACCTGGTCATGGTTGTCTTATTCATTATTTTGCCGATCGGCGCGGGCCCTCGCACGCCCGCCCCCATGGAGTAGATCGTGGCTGTTTTTTGGCGCCTGTTTCAAGCAGGTGGAGTAAGCGCGGGGGGGCCCGCCTCTCCCCCCCCTCTGGTGGACATGCGAATCGCTGTGTTCGCGCGGCTGTTTTCGGGGCGGCCCGCGGGAAAAATAATACAGGGGCTCCAGGGCGCTGGATGCGTTGTAAAAAAATCACCCTGGGGTGCAGCCAGTCGTTGTGGGATCTTCTGGGCTTGCAGGTCCTGAAGATTCACATCGAATTCCAAATAGTTTCTACTTGGATGCGGATTCCTCCGTTGGATCTCCCCAGAAGACTCCCCCATTGGATTTCACCATGGGACTCGGAATGGGATTCCCCCACGAGATTCCACCATAGGATTCCCCCCAGAAGATTTCCCCACTGGACTCACACATAGGATTCCCGCATAGAACTCCCACACAGCATTCCCAAGATTCCCCTATCGGATTCCCCATAGGATTCCCCTGTGAGGGCTCCCTCCATACGACGCCCCGATATGGTTTCCGCTGAAGGTTCGCCCAAGAAGGCTCCCCCAGAGAATCCCCTGTAAGATTCTCCATTGGACGCCCACGTAGGACTCCCACATCAGATCTCTTTATACTTCCATAGGAGCCCCCCTCTGTTTCAATCTGTCGCGCTAGGTAGGGGTCCGGAGCCACCCCCCCACCCCTCATCCAATGTCAAAATGCCGAATAAGAAAACGTTCACCTGCCTGCAGACATCCTTCGAACTCTGACCCCCAGCGGGCGTTTCAGACCTCTGACCTGCAGGGGGCAGAGTTTGTAGGTGGTTGTTGAAGGAGGCGGCAGAAGCATTGAGGTTTCGGATGTCCGCGCGGATTTATTGGACCCGCGCTGGGCCCTCCATAGCGGCGCCTCCTGCGCCGCACCTGGGGGGGTTGCTTCGGCGCCGATCCGAGACAACAGCGCGCGCCTCCGACAGCCACAGATACACGCCGATTATGGTGTTAGAGACAAATCAACGTCGATTGCCAGGAGAACATGGGAAGCGTGGGGGGGAAGTCGAGCATCGAGAAACTGTTGACAAGGATTGGAGATCCTGGGATTTGTGTCTGTTTATCTGTGTGTCTCTGGGCGCCTTCGTCCCTGGCGGCGCCTCCAGCGCCGCTCGCTCGCTCGCCGGTTCTGGTGCTGTGCTGCTTCCTCCGCAGGCGGCTCCTTGGCGCCTACACGGAGGCGCGCGGGGCCGGGGGGGGGGACTCGGGGGGCCCGGAGGTGGCACAGCGGAGGCCCGTGCCAAGACACGCCCTGCTTGCCTCCACCCCTGCCAAGAAATTCTCCCATGGCACAGGTGGCAGCTAATTGCATCCTCGAAGGCAGGGCCCTGTTTGGAGCGCCCCACTTGGCACCCGAGGCAGCACCGCCAGGCAACGCCGCAGGGGGCGTGTTTCTGCAGACCCGCGGGTTTCGGCAAGACCCGCGGGTTTGGGAAAATGCGGGCCAGGCGAAGGGTCCCACCTCCCCACCGTGGCAGGACTGGCTGCCTCGACACAGATACAGTGGAGGCCCATGCCAAAACACACCGTGCTTGCCTCCAGGGTGCCCTCGGTTTCTTGGGTTTCAATGGTTTCGTGATGGAGGGCGTGACGTTCCCACACCAAAAATCCATGGACGTCCTCGGGTCTCAGGGTTGGGTTTCTCGTGGAAGCTTTCTTGTGGTCAGGCCTCCACTGTGGCCGCCCGAGTGCTCAGGGCCGCCTAAGCAACAATTCTGCGTTTCTCAAGTTCGGCGGCGAGCAAGGAGGTGAAGTGGGAAGGAGAAGGCCTTCTGAGAAGGCTCGGAGGCCCCCTTGCCTTCTGAGAGGTTTTCTAAGCCAGCCCCGAAGACACAGAAGACCTCTCAGAAGGTCGGAGGGCTTCTGAGAAGCCCCGCCGCCTTTTGAGAAGGCCTTCTCCTTCTCACGTCCCCCCCTCGCTCGCCGCCAGTTATGGCGCTAGACAAATCGCTCATTATGGTGTCAGACACAGATCAACGTGGATTCCAAGGAAAACTGGGAAATATGGGAAGGGGGAGGAAAGGCGAACATGGAGGAAATATTGACAAATACTGGGGCTCCTGGGACTTGTGTCTTTTTAATTGAACGCCCCAGATGGGGCAGACACCGCCGCCCCACCTATGGATCGTGGATTTCGCGACATGCTTATTATTGGGCTTCTCTGCGGTTCGCTTGTATCCACGATTGGAGTCTGGTTCCCGTTGGGCTTCTGTTGTCGTGACGGCTGGGTGCACCCGCAAATATTGTCCCACGTGTGCAGCCACATTGTTGTGAGGGGGTCAGGCCTTCCTGGGGGCCCAACGTTTCGGCGATAGCACGTTGGAAGATAGGCTTCTTTGTGAACTTCATGTGTGTGTCTCTTGGGAGGTTTTTCGGGGGCTCTGGGCGGAATACGTGGCGGCCCTCCTCGCGGCGCGTCGGTGGCATTCGGGGGGATCCCCACGGGGCGTCTTGGGGGCATTTTGGGGCGTCAGATCTCCAGCCCAGGAGCGGCCAGAACGATCCGAAGAGCTTGGCCTATCCCCAGCTCGTGCTCTGCGTTCTTTCTCTCTCTGCTCTGTCCTCGCGCCAGCTGCTGCCTCCTCGCGGTCGCTGCTCTTGCAGACTTGTCGTCTCTCCTGCGTAGGGTGCGCGCGCCTGCCCTGCTGGCCTCTGGGCGCGCGCCCTCGTTCCCTGCCGCCGTCGCCGCTCGCTCGCCTCCCCCCGCGCGGCCGGCGCCCTCCGCCTTCCCGTCCTCTTCCACCGCGAGAGCGCTGAGAACCAGAATCCTGGGGGCCCTCTCTGGCATCGATCCAGCTGCCTGCGGCAAGTCCCGCCGCTGAGCCGGTCCATCATGTTCGACGGCTCTCGTTCGAGAGGGCATCGGAGGGCGTGCTCGCGAGCGATGAGCGACATGATAACGACGATGAGGACGCGGATGAGGATGGCGATGACGATGGTGGTGCTGATGATGACGACGATGATGGCCAGGATGATGATGATGCTGATGATGATGATCAGGATGATCATGATGATCATGATTATGAACATGATGATGATCATCATGATGATGAGGATGATGATGATGATGCTGATGACGGTCTGATGATGCTGATGATGATGATGATGATGATGATGATGATGATGATGATGATGATGATCATGACGTTGATTGTTGGGATATCATGGGAGGCCCCACGGTGTCCTGTCGGAGGCAGTTTTGAAATCTCTTAGAGGTTGTTTGGATTTGTTGGGGCTCTGTTGGGGCGCGTGGGGCTTGGAGCTCTCCCGCGGTTTTTTGGATACGGGATTCGGGTTCATCGGGACTCTGCTGGGGCTCCGCTTGGGGCCATTTTGGAGGGTCTTTGAGGGCCCTCTTGGGAGCTCCGAGGAGGCTCTTGAGGTCATGTTGCACAAGAGTTGTCACAGCATTGGAGCGAACTATGGAATCGGGACCGGGGGAAACACTTCTTCAGGTGTGTTTTTTGGCGCCTGGAAGGGCTCCCAGGGGCTCCCCGGAGGTGCCCGAAACATGCGAAAGAGGCGCCAAGAAGAGGCCTGGACGGCCGAAGAGGGCGCTGTGGCGTTGTCAGGACGGCCTCAGGCAGCATCCGCAAGTTCGAAGATGACCGCAGGAGCCCGCGGAGATGCACGGGAGCCCAAAAGAGGCGGTAGGAGCAGCCCGAGATGGCCAGAGTCGTTGACATCCCATGTGATTTACAATGTTTATTGCTTGTTGGGATGTGTGGGCAAATGAGACCTGAAAAGAGGTGGAGAGGCAACCAGAAACGGCCGAAGGTGGCCAGAAGGGCGGTCCAGATCAGCCGAGAAGAGCCCAGGGAGGCCCCCAAGACCGGCCAAAAAGGTTCCCGAAGAGGTCGCTGAGAGGACCTGGCGGCGCCCGGAAACCCAGCACGTGAAAGGGGGTCGTTTTGCGACGGAGGTGGTGGCCAAAACGCGCCCTGGGGCGCAGCCAGGACCCTCGGGCCGGCGGAGTGAGCGGGTTCTGGGGAGGACTGGGAGAGGTCGTGAGGGCTCAGAGGCAGGGGTAGATATGAAAAGCGCGCCGGTGAGAGGACTTGCAGAGAACTGATTTGGAAGACCATGCTGTGGATCTCACACGCCGTACCCGGTGGGGCGGCGGATCGCTTCGCTCATTCCGCCGGCCCGCACTGCGCCATCACCGATCACCACAGGCGTTTGCCTGCGCGTTCGTGGCCCCTTGGAGCCTCCAGAGGCCGTTTGGGGGCCGCTTGGAGTTTCTTTTCGGGCCTTTTGGGGAGCCCGTAGGGCCTCCAGGGGGCCTCCTGGGCTCTCTTGGGGCCTCCTGGGGGCTTCGTGGGGCGGAAGGCTCGAATTGGTGGTTCGTGTTTCCTCCCCTTGGGCCCATCTTGGGGCCGTCTTGGGTCCCTCTTGGGCGAGCTTGGGCGCCTCTGGGGCCGTTTTGCATTGTGGTCGCAAGGCGTTATGGTGGGGGTCGGGAGGACTCGATATCTCGATACCTCGATATCGGGGGCGGGGCTGGGCGGGGACTCGATATCTCGATATCTCGATATCAGGGGCGGGGACTCGATATCTCGATATCTCGATACCGGAAGGCGGGGACTCGATATCTCGATATCGGGGGCGGGGACTCGATATTTCGATGTCTCGATATCGGGGGCGGGGCCAGGCGGGGACTCGATATCTCAATAGCTCGATGTCTCGATATCGGGGGCGGGGCTCGATACCTCGATATCGAGATGTCGGGGGGGGGGCATTTGAAGCGGGGCTCTATGCACGGCACCCCATCCCAAGACCCGAATTTCCTTATGCACGGCCTGCGGGCCCGCACGGGTCTGCTCGAGAGGGGCCCGTCCGCGGCGCAGGGCGTGCATAAGGAATTTTCCCCTTTTCTGAGTGTGGGCCAGAGGGGTCCAGAGGGGGTCGGAGGGGTACGTGAAAGTCCAGATTATGAGGGTGACGATGACGACGTTGACGATGATGATGCTACTGATGGTGTTGTTGATGATGATGATGGTGATGATGATGATGATGATGATGCTGATGATGATGGTGATGGTGGTGAGGGTTATGGATGCGCGGATGATGCTATAGACCATGATGATGACGATGATGGTGGTGGTGATGATGATGACGGTGATGGTGATGATGACAATAATGCTATTGGTGATGATGCTGCTGCTGCTGATGATGATGATGGACATGACGACGGTGCTGATTGTGGTGGTATTGATGATGGTAATGATGATGATGAAGATGATGATGAGGATGATGATGAGGATGATGATGATGGTGATGATGGTGATGGTGATGGTGATGGTGATGGTGATGGTGATGATGATGATGATGATGATGATGATGATGATCATGATGATGATGATGATGATGATGATGATGATGATGATGATGATGATGATGATGATGATGATGATGATGATGATAGTGATGATGACGGTCATGACGATGGCCCCCTTGTCGAAGATAAAGGGAGGAGTTCGAGGAGGGAGGAAGGAGAAATCAGGGGGAGGAGGAGGAGAAGGAGGAGGAGGACGACGACGACAGGCGCTCTTGGGAGGGCGGGGTTCGTTATTTCGATTTGTAATTCGACTGCAGCCTTGTGGATGTCAACAGGCTGCGATGTAGAGATGTCCAGAGCCCGCCTCCGATATCGAGATATCGAGATATCGAGTCTGACCCCGCCGCCGACCCCCAGTGCGTGTCCGTAACCATCATCATCGTCATCATCATCATCATCATCATCATCATCATCAACACCATCAGTAGCATCATCACCGTCAACGTCGTCATCGTCACCCTCATAATCTGGACTTTCACGTACCCCTCCGACCCCCTCTGGACCCCACACTCAGAAAAAGGGGAAAATTCCTTATGCACGCCCTGCGCCGCGGACGGGCCCCGCTCGAGCGGACCCGTGCGGGCCCGCAGGCTGTGCATAAGGAAATTCGGGTCTTGGGATGGGGGAGGCGAATCGCCTTACATCGAGCCCCGCTTCGAATGCCCCCCCCGACATCTCGATATCGAGACATCGAGATATCGAGATATCGAGTCCCCGCCCCCGATATCGAGATATCGAGATATCGAGTCCCCGCCTGGCCCCGCCCCAGATATCGAGACATCGAGATATCGAGTCCCCGCCCCCCGATATCGAGATATCGAGATATCGAGTCCACGCCCAGCCGCGCCAATGGATATCGAGATATCGAGATATCGAGATATCGAGTCCGGGCGAACAACACACGCTGGTTTACGGGGACGCCTGGCCCCCATGCTGCCTTTCTGGGACCCTCTTGGACCATTTGGGGGCCCTCTTGGGAGCCTCTCGGGCCGTCTTGGGGCGGTTTGGGGGGCCTCTGGGACCACCTTAGAGCGTCGGAAGCCCGAAAGCGCGAGAACGCTAAAAACAGAAAAACACAAGTACAAACAATATGTTTGCTTCTTTGGGGCCTCTTTGTGGTCCTCTCTGCGGCCTCTTGGGCCGTCTTGGGGCCATCTTGGGCGTCTTGGAGCGCTCCTGGGCCGTGATTCCGATTCGTGGGCCCTTTCGGAGCTGCCTTGAGGTTCCTTGGGCCGGTTCTGGGGCGATCTGGTGGGCCCCGGAAACCGCGGCCCAGAGTTCCTGCATCCTTGAGCAGACCTTGCCAGGACCTTGTCGGGAGTCGGCCAGCAAACTGTTCCTCTGGGGACCCCAGTGACTTTCCCGCGCGCGCGAACTCGAATACGTATACACGGTGAACCAGAAGCCAGAGATCTTAGCACGCCTCTGGCTCTATGGGCTGGCGAAATTGTTTGTGTTTTTGGGCGCTTTCACCCATGGCGGCGCTTCAGCGCCGCTGGGTCGCCGCAGATTATGGTGTTGTGTTTCTTTTTCTGCAGACGCCCCTCGGCATCTACACAGAGGCGCGCGGGGCAGGGGGGGATTCGCGGGGCTTGGAGGTGGTAGCCGCCCGCGTGCTCAGGGCCGCCTGAGCCAAAACTTTGTGCTTCTCAAATTCGGCGGCGAGCGAGGTGGAGAAGTGCCCCACTGCCGAGCGCGCAGCAGCTATGGGCCTCACGATTTTAGTAGTGGAACGCCTTCAAGATTCCCTTGCGGCCCCATCTCGGACCACAGCGTACTCCTGGATACGTGCTACCGCATGCATTCCAGCACACTGCAGTGGGCCCCCCCATCGCTTCTACGCGGGCAGGCCACGCTCAGGATCTGGGATCCCATCACGGAGGGTCGCCTGGTCACAGGCCTGCCCTGGAGGAAAACTAAGCCCCTGTCCCAGAAGGACGCAGATGCAACCCGAGCCACAGAAGGGGTGAGGAACGGCCCCATGCAACCCGGGTTGGGAGGCTTCTGGAAACCCACGCACGGCGCTCAGGAAAGAGATCACATCAGGGTCTTCCTGGTGCACGTTGACTCCCACAAGGCCACCACGGCCATCGCAAAGGTACGCCAACATGAAGGAGGCCGCCACCATCTGTGACCTGGCGGCTGCATGCGAGGACGACCTGATCCACGCGGGGCGCAAGGTGATGGTTCTCTCTGGGCCGAGTTCCGAGCCACCTACGACGGCAAAGGAGGAGGGAAAGGGAACGGCAAGAGCAACGGGAAGTCAACGGGACCGGCAGGCAGATCCCCTGGATACGGCCGCCCCCCATCCCAGGAGGTCCCCTCTACCAGGCCCCCGCCATCCATGTCGCGAACTCCTACCCCGAGGCAAGCCAGCCGAGGGGCCGCCAGCGCCGCAGATCAGGCAGTCTTTCGGCAGCCCGCCACGGTGGCCAGAGGCCTAGGTCTGACCTTCCAGGGGCTGGAGGGCAAGTGCCCAAGGCTCTTCCAGCCCGGCCTCATCGAGATCAGCACAATCGACTACAGCCAGGGGGACGAGGCGGACCTGGTCATAATCGCGACCACCCACCTGGGCTCATAGCAGCCATACCTGGGGATGCATTGACGACCGACATCGATTCGACGTCGCTTGCGCCAGGGCGAAGGACGGCGTTGTTATCGTCGGCAACGGCAAGATGTTCAGCATCGCCACCGAATCTCAGCTCCACATCCTGACAGCCTGGGGCATCGAGGCAGGCGCGTGGACACGGCTGGCAGACCCCGGATAAGCAGGCGCCCGACAACGGCTGGCCGAGGACCCTGAGTTTCAGCCGGCCACGCTGTATAACGGTTCTGTCTCCGACGAAGCCGCGCCTGAGGGCCGGGCCAAGATGGCTGCGGACGCGGAGCTCAGGGCCAGAGACAATAATCTCGCCAAAATACGAGAGCAGTAGCAGCTCGGCTTCGCGACCCTGGTTGACTCGCCGGTGCCAGAACCACAACTGGGGCCATCTGTCTGCAGACCTTCAGACCGCTGGGACCAGGTTCCTGATGGATCCGGGGTTCGCGCCCGAGCTCTTCTACGTTATGAGTGTCCACCCGCACATGTATGGCCCTGGCGACGTGCCTCGTGACCTGGTGGGCCACTGCAGGAAACTCCTCAGCCACGACGGATTCCTGTGGGACCTGGAGCTCGGCCTGGACCCGACGAACTGGCGGTCCTGTTACAGTTGGCAGGCTTGCGACAGAACGACGACCTGGACGCGGCAGTGCTTGAGGAATAGCTCCCACCGGAGCCTAAGCGTACAGCAGGTGGCTCAGGAAGGGCGACCCCGTCCCCCGCGGCACCCCGCGGCAGCCACCAGCGCGCTGGAGCAAGTCTACCTGCAAGTGTCAGCGGCGCACCAGACAGCCTTCCGCCGACATTCTCAAGGTCATCTCAGCCAGCTGGCGGCTGGGGAGAACTGCGCGCCCGGCCCCTAGTGTCCGATAAGAAGCTCCCCAGCTCGTTCTTGGGCACGAGCCCGCTGCCGATAATGCCCATCATGGTACACGAGCCCAGGGTGCTACAGTTGCTACGCCCGCGCGGCAAGCCTGGCCCCGCCAGGGGCGTGTGGAGGGCTGCACTCGCTTTCTGCGACCCCTGGAACATGGCGCGGCTGTCCATTTGGCACAGGTTCGGGACGAACCACGGGATGTAGGTCAAGGACTTCCGGGCGCTCCATGCCCAGATCGAAGATCTACTTCGCGCCTCGAGACGCCCGGGGGTTACATCTCGCCGCGAGCCCGAGGCCAAGCAGGCAGGCTGTCCAACCAACGGGAGGGACGTGTACATGTGCGGGCACCCGCTGAAGGTTCTCCTCCTGGCCCTGGAAGCGCCGATGGCACCGGCTAACTTGGGGGCGCTCGGAGACGAGGAGCGCGCCGTATGTCTTCTGTCGATTGCCCTGGCAGGCTTCGAGGTTGGGCTCTGGGACCGAGGAGAATTGGACCAGGCCCAGGCCGCGACGTGCGTGAGGGGCGGGGTCTCAAGCTCAGGGCGTGACCTACTGGCTGATCCTTCCAGGTGCCCCGCTGCCTGGCGTCGCCCAGGACACCCCCGGGCTTCGCGAGTACGACGTCCACTTCGAAGCCAGCAAGCACTTGCGGGGTGCGGTGACCTGGCACGACGACTGCTCCGGCACCGACGCGGGGGCATGGGCGTCGGCGGAGGCGGCAAACCAGAAGGCAGCCTATCTCCGTGGGGTCGACTGAAATGGCGGTGCATTGGTTGCTGGAAGGACGAGCTGCGAGCATGCGGGCACACTGTTCCAGGCGACGCCAAGCCAGGTCGGGAGTGCCTTTGGGGTGGTCTTGGGGCGTCTTGGAGGTCTCCTGGGCGGTCTGGGAGCGTGAAGGCGTTTGGGACCGATCGTTTGGCGATTGGGGGCCCTCTTGGACCGTTTCTGGGCAATTTTGAGGCACCCTTGGCTTGTTTTGGTCCTTTTTGCAGCCCCGGGACCCCCAGGGGGGGATGCGTATCTGACGCCCCCCCCTCCCCCCCTGACCCCCCTCCCCGAGGGGGGAGGGATCCAAGGGAAGGGGCTTCCCTTCGATGCGATTACGGCATCGCGAAGCTTTCCTCCCGCTGACAGGCTTGAGAAGGGTGCAAGGAAAGAGGACGACGCAGACGACGACTGACGGAGACGACGACTCGAACAGACAATCCCCTCGCACACGCCGACAGGGTCGGCGGATGACGGGAAGCGCCTCCGGCGTGCACCCTTGGTTCGGGGGCTTCTCAATTTTCTCGAACTAAAGGGTACCGGGTCCATCGCGAACCTCGTTGGCGGATGACGGGAAGCGCCTCCGGCGTGCACCGTTGGTTCTGGGGTTCAATTTTCTTTAATGGGTACGGATTCCATCCCGGAGGGCGCTGGCGGATGACGGGAAGCGCGCATAGACTCGAAGAGTCGCGCGATGGACGTTGGTGCAGACCCGGAGGGGAATATTTTCAAGTGGGGGGAGTTTGAGGGATTGCTCCGTGATCAAGGCCTGGCGGATGACGGGAAGCGCGCATAGACTCGAAGAGTCGCGCAGTGGACGTTGGTGCGGGCCCGGAGGGGAATGTTTCAATTGGGGGGAGTCTGAGGAGGGAAGGGCTCGGGATCGCTAAAAAATTTTGGCCTGGCGGATGACGGGAAGCGCGCATAGACTCGAAGAGTCGCGCGATGGACGTTGGTGTGGGCCCGGAGGGAAACCTCTTACCAAGGGCATCTTTAAACACGTGTATCTTTCGTTCGAGACATCCTCACACAATCGAGATCTTGGAGGTTTTCGTTTAAGACGTTTTATGTTAACAATGAGCGTTTCGCCTGAGACATCCTCCAAAAATGGAGATCTTGAAATCGCTCGCCTAATTTTCGGATCCTCGAAAATGGGCGTTCCGCCCGAGGCATCCTCGAAAAAATGGGATGCCGACAGAGCTCTTGTAAGGCATCTTTTCGGAGCGATCTCGGATGACCTCCAAGATGGCCCAAGAAGCGAAAATATTGAGAAACCCACGTGTTTTTAACATTTTCGTTGAAAACATCAGCGTTTCGCTCGAAATATCCTACCACAATTGCCTTCGGACGGGTCCTCGAAGGCGAAATTATTGAAAAACCAATGGGTGTTCAACAGTTTTTTTTTGACATCCTCCAACAAGTTCTGAACTCGTGCGGAAAGTGAACTCCACCTGATATCTTTTGTGGGCGTTCGGGGTAAGAGCGACGTCTGAACTCGCGTGGGTAGTGAACTCTGCCTGGTATCTGTTGTGGACGTTCGCGGTGAGCAGTGACTGAAGTTGCGCGGATTGTGAATTCCATTTGGTATCTTTTGTGGACGTTCGGAGTGGGCGGCACGTCGGAATTTGCGCGGATCGTGAACTCAATCTGGTTCTTTTTGCGGACGTTCGGGGTCAGCGGCACGTCTGAACTGGCGCGGATAGCGAAGTCCACCTGGTACCCCCTGTGGACATTCGGAAAGAGCGCCTACGCGACATGCGAAGTTGATGTTGGTGTACGTTCGTGCCAAGCTCTTTGATTTCACGCGCTTCCCGTTCATGACAAGAAAGGTTCCCCAAAATGAGCGTTTCGCTCGAGGCATCCTCGCAACATCGTGACATTGGGGGTCGTATCTTAAGACGTCTTTTGCTAAATTCTCCCAGTGCGACCCTACCTAGGAGTTGGAGCATTTACGAAAGCAACATCTACATCTACACCGGCAGCTACATTTACATCTACACCTGCATCTACATCTACATCAACATCAACAGCGAGACTCATATCTACATCTACATCTACACCTACATCTACATCTACATATACATGTACAATGTACACCTACATCCACATCTACACCTACACCTACATCTCAATGCTATGCTATGCTATGCTACGGTACTATGCTATGCTATGCTATGCTATGCTATGCTATGCTATGCTATGATATTATGTTATATGCAGACATCTCAATGCTATGCTATACTAGGCTCAACTATGGCTATGCTATGATTTTGTATGCTGCGCTATTCTATGCTATGCTATGCTGCGCTATGCTATGATATGCTATGCTATGCTATGATATGCTATGCTGTGTTATGCGGCTGCGCTGTGCTATGCTAAGCAATGCTATGCTATGCTATGCTATGCTGCGCTATGCTATGCTATGATATGATATACTATGCTATGCTGAGATATGCTATGCTATGCTTGGCTATGCTTGGCTATGCTATGCTGTACGATGCTGTGCTAATGCGGCGCTGCGTTATGCTGCGTTAAGCTAAGGTAAGCTAAGCGATGCTAAGCTCAGCTAGGCTAGGCTAAGCTAGGCTAAGTTAAGCCAAGCTAAGCTAAGCTGAGCTAAGCTAAACTAAGCTCAGCTAAACTAAGATAAGCTAAGCTAAGCTAAGCTAGGCCAGGCAAAGCTAAGCTAAGCTAAGCCAAGCTAAGATGAGATAAGCTAAGCTAAACTAAGCTAAGCTAAGCTAAGCTAAGCTGGGTGAACCCATGGGGGCGCAACTGGGGGAACCGCGGGGCGGATACCGGGGGAACCGCCCGGGGCGATTTTCACTGCCCGGCCCCTTTAAGAAAGACAGTAAGAACCCTTCTAGGCAGAGCCTGGGTAGGGAACATGGTCTTTGCGCCCGAACATCCTCCAAACATGGAGATCTTGAAATCGCTCGCCTAATTTTCGGATCCTCGAACATGGGTGTTTCGCCCGAGACATCCTCGAACAAATGGGATGCCGACAGAGCTCTTGTAAGGCATCTTTTCGGAGCGATCTCGGGTGACTTCTAAGATGGCCCAAGAAGCAAAACTATGGAAAAACCTCAGTGTTTTTAACACGTTCGTTGAAAGATCAGCGTTTCGCTCGAGACATCCTCCAAAAATTGCCTTCGGACGGGTTCTCGAAGGCGAAATTATTGAAACACCGATGGGTGTTCAACAGTTTTGTGAAAATCAAAGCATTTCGCTCGCGACATCCTCCAACAAGTTTTGAACTCGCGCGGAAAGTGAACTCCACCTGATATCTTGTGTGGGCGTTCGGGGCAAGAGCGACGTCTGAACTTGCGTGTGTAGTGAACGATTCGTGGTATCTTTTGTGGACGTTCGCGGTGAGCGGTGACTGAAGTTGCGCGGATTGTGAATTCCATTTGGTATTTTTTGTGGACGTTCGGAGTGAGCGGCACGTCGGAATTTGCGCGGATCGTGAACTCAATCTGGTTCTTTTTGCGGACGTTCGGGGTCAGCGGCACGTCTGGGCTGGCGCGGATAGCGAAGTCCACATGGTACCCCCTGTGGACATTCGGAAAGAGCGCCTACGCGACATGCGAAGTTGATGTTGGTGTACGTTCTTGCCAAGCTCTTTGATTTCACGCGCTTCCCGTCCATGTCAAGAAAGGTTCCCCAAACGAGCGTTTCGCTCGAGACATCCTCGCCAAATCGTGAAGTTGGGGGTCGTACACTAAGACGTCTTTTGCTAAGCATGGGCGTTTCGCCCGAGACATCGTCCAAACATGGAGATCTTGACATCGCTCGCCTAATTTCCGGATCCTCAAAAGTGGAGATCTTGAAATCGCTCGCCTAATTTTCGGATCCTCGATCATGGGCGTTTCGCCCGAGACATCTTCAAAAACATGGTATGCCGACAGAATTTTTGTGAGGCATGTTTTCGGAGCGATCTCGGATGACCTCCAAAATGGCCCAAGAAGCGAAAATATCAGTGTTTTTGTTATCACGTTCGTTGAAACATCAGTGTTTCGCTCGAGACATCCTCCAAAACATGCCTTCGGACGGGTTCTCGAAGGCGAAATCATTAAACAAATTATGGGTTTTCAGCCGTTTTGTTCAACACAGAGCATTTCGCTAGTGACATCCTTCAACAAGTTTTGAACTCGCGCGGAAAGTAAACTCCACCTGATATCTTTTGTGGGCGTTCGGGGAGAGCGACGTCTAAACTCGCGCGGGTAGTAAACTCTACCTGGTATCTGTTGTGGACGTTCGCGGTGAGCGGTGACTGAAATTGCGCGGATTGTGAATTCCATTTGGTATTCTTTGTGGACGTTCGGAGTGAGCGGCACGTCGGAATTTGCGCGGATCGTGAACTCCATCTGGTTCTTTTTGCGAACGTTCGGGGTCAGCGGCACGTCTGAAGTGGTGCGGATAGAAAAGTCCACTTTGTACCCCCTGTGGACGTTCGGGAAGAGCTTCTACGCGACATGCGAATTTGACGTTGGTGCACGCTCTTGCCAAGCTCTTTGATTTCACGCGCTTCCCGTTCATGTCAAGAAAGGTTCCGGGAAAACGGCCGTTTCGCTCGAGACGTCCTCAAAAAATCGCCTCCGGAGGGGACTCCGAACTAGTATTATCTTGGAATCGCTACCGGAGGGCTTCAAAACGGCCCCAGAGAGCCCCCGAAGGCCCCCTAGGGGACCCCCAAAGCGCCCCAAGAGACCACCAAGAAACTCCCAAGAGGCGCCCAGAGGCTTCCAAGAGCGCACGAAGAGGCCCCGAGACTGCCAAAGAGAGCCCCGAGACAGTCCAAGAGAACGCCAAGGCAGCCCGAGAGAGCCCCCACAGACCCTCGAGACGCGCCAGGACAGTCCAAGAGGGTCACAGAAGCCCCCAACAGGCCCCCCAAAGGCTCACAACGGGCTCCCAACAGGCTGTCACAAGGTTCCTCAGAGGGCCCCAGAGAGCCGAAGAGAGCCCCAAGAGCCCCAGACGGCCCGCGAAGTCCATCATTTGCCAAGGTCGGCCAATTAGCTCGACAGACCAGTGCGGCAGACTAGCGCGGCAGGCCATCGCAATGAACCGACAGCATGTGCCTTAATTTGTTGTGTTGCGTTTCGAGGTTTCGTTGACGTTCTCCACCATACGTTCTCTGACACGCTTGTTGAACAAAGACGGCGCTTCCCGTTCTTGTCCGGTCAGGTTCCAGGTTTCGGGCCCAAGACGGCCCAAGAGGATCCCCCCAAGCACTCCCCAGACGACCCAAGAGAGGCCCAAGAGGGCTCCAAGACGGCCCCAACGCGATCCAAGACAGCCCGAGAAGCTTTCCATATGCCCCAGAGAGCCCCAAGAACCCTCACAAGAGGGCCCCGCGAAGCAAAAATGAGTGGTTGTTCATGTGCTTTTGGCTGTTTTGGGGGTTCTCGCCTTTTCGAGCTTCCGCCGCCCCAAGAGGGCCCCACAGGCCCCCAAGAAGCCCCCAGGAGGGCCCCAAGACAGCCCAAGAGGGCCCCAAGGCGGCACAAGAGGCGCCCAAGACGGCCAAAGAGGGCCCCAGGACGGCCCCAAGAAGAGCCCAAGAGGGGGATCACGAACCGACAATTCAAGCCTTCCGCCCCAAGAGGCCCCCCGGAGGCCCCCAGAGGCCCAAAAGAGGCCCCCAAACGCCCCAAGTTGGCCCCCGGGAGGCCCAAAAGAGGCCCCAAGAGCTTCGAACACAGCCCCCACGAGGCCTGTGTTATTTCAGGGGGAGCGAGCCAGTGCACAGCATCAGAGGCTTTCACCGTGCCTACCGTGCCATTCTCGCCAGAGGGCGAGCGTGGTCGTGGTCCGATCTCAAGGTCGGCCAGGACGTTGTGGCAGACCGACGCAATAGGGTTATTCAATTCGGCGACACAGAAGTAGCAACAGCTTCGGGAGATGCGTGGGAGCCAAAGTGTTGGAGCTCGACGGGGCCTCGATCATCTTTCTGTTCTGCTGTAACATGGTCATTTGGCTCAAGGAAGGTCAGGATGATCCCGACACCACAGGCCACCGTGTACGCTAAACGCCAGCATTCGGACCGACGTATGTGCTACCTCGGCGCAGCGGAGTTGAGGACCCTCAGCAAGATTTGTCCACGGCTGTACAACAAATCGGCCATCGCGCTCACCAGATGGCTTGTGTGGGACCCGACAGTTACCAAGTGGCTTGGCTTCCCGTGCGCCTACATCCGGTGGGCTGCGGTCGACTACATTAACCAATTCCGTGACCTTCGGATCAAGCAGAGCGGGAGGGTGACGCAGTACTCCTCAGTGGCCCGTGAGAGCCGACAGTGGTCGCAGTCCTCTGACTCGGCCAAGTCTTGTTGCTCTCGCCCTGGTGAGGTTTCAGCCGTTGCACAATTTAGTTTTGTGCTTTTCCAACGCTGGCGCGTCTCCTGCCTTTTCCCCTGTGCTTGGCCTGCTGCGCTGGTGACTTTGTGTTTGGTTCGGCCCGCAGCCCGCAGACAGGTGGTCGATCTATATGTCTGCCGCCCTCGTGTCACCATCGTGGAGCGTTGCCGACTTTGCACTGTTGGTAAAGGAGGCTCCAGCATCGGTGTTCAATGCTTCTCTCCGCTTGCCGCGTTGCGCCGCTTGAGTTCCCTCGCTTGCCACCAGTCCCTTGGTCAGAGGACCAGGTACTGATGTGCGAGCCTCCCACCACAGGGTGGCATGCTCCGCATGCGACGTCTATGGATGCGCATGCGCGCGGGTCGACGCGGTTGGCCTTGTGATAGCTCGCTGGACCTTTTGATTTGGGGTAGCGGTAGCAAAAAGCGTCTTCGAGATACTCGAAGCGAGCGGGACGTTCTGGCTGAATCAGCATCCTATCTAATAAAAATCTTATTGATACAGGGTGGCGGGTTGCATCTGGCCAATCGTCAGCGGATGACTGGAAGCGCCTTTTCGGAACGAGAAGGTGATGGGAGTTTGTTAGGCTATGCTGAATAAAGTATACATAAAGAACAGTCTCGCGGGGGACAACTGGCTCGCGGTTGAAAACGGTTTGTTTGGTTGGCGGATGACGGGGAGCGCCTTCTCGGAACGAGAAGGTGGTGGGAGTTTTATAGAGGAAGCGTTCCTCAGTATATTTAAAGAACAGAGACGCGAGGGACAACGGGCTCGCGATTGGGCGGGATTCATCGCTTGGCGGATGACGGGAAGCGCCTTTTCGGAACGAGAAGGTGGTGGGAGTTTTATAGAGGAAGCGTTCCTCAGTATATTTAAATAACAGAAACGCGATGGACAACGGGCTCGCGATCGGGCGGGGTCCATCGCTTGGCGGATGACGGAACGACAAGGTGGTGGGAGTTTTATAGAGGAAGCGTCCCTTAGTACATTTAAATAACAGAAACGCGAGGGACACCGGGCTCGCGATCGGACGGGGTCCATCGCTCGGCGGACTCCCACCTTTTGTGGCCGTCTCGTTCGAGACATCCTATAACAAGTGGGATATTGAAGGACTTGCTTTAAGACGCTTTACGTCAAATGTGAGGGCCCCGCTCGAGACATCCTCGATCAAGTGAGATCTCCATGGATCTCGCGAACTCGTCGAAATCTTAAAAATGAGGCTCTCGCTCGAGACATCTTCGAAAAAATGGGATAGTGGACGAGCTGCTTCGAGACGCGTTCAGTTCAAAATGGGGCTCTCGCTCGAGACATCCTCGAACAACAGTGATATCCAGGGAGTTTGCGAAACGAGTCGGTCCGAGAAGGGCTCAAGAGGGCTCCAAGACTGTCCAAGAATGCTCCAAGGCGATCCAAGATACCCTATCATCATCATCGCCATTGTCATCATGATCATCATCATGATCATCACCAAGACGGTCCAAGAGGGGCTCAAGAGGGCTCCCAGAATCTCCAAGAGCACAGCAAAACGGACCAAGATACCCTTCATCGTCTTCATCATCATCCTCGTCATCACCACTATCATCATCATCGTTGCCATCATCATCACATTGTCATCATCCTCGTTAGCGTCATCACGGTGGCGGGATGTACAGAACGCTAGTATATAATCTGATGCATCATGACACTACATCATCCTCCTGCTTTCCCCTTTCCTCTTCACCTTGTCCTGGGCCACTGAATCGCCATAAAACGTTGTCCGTGGCCACGGAGTCGCCATAGACATTTGTTTTGGGCCACGGAATCGGCATATAACTTTGTCCTGGGCCACGGAATCACCATATAATTTTGTCCTGGGCCGCGGAATCGCCATATAACTGTGCCCTGGACCACGGATCGCCATATAATTTGGTCCTGGGCCACGGCGTCGCCTCGAATGTTTCCCCTCAAAGAGGCAATTTCGCTTGAGACATCTTCGAACAACGGGGATGTTGAAACAGTTGTTTTAAGACGTCTTAGTGTTGAAAGTGAGGCTCTCGCTCGAGACATCCTCGGAAAATGGAGTTGTTCAGATCGGTCGCGAAATCGGCCGAACATTCGGAAATGGCCGTTTCGCCTGAGACATCCTCGAAAAACGGGGATGTTGAAACAGTTGTTTTAAGACGTCTTAGTGTTGAAAGTGAGGCTCTCGCTCGAGACATCCTCGGAAACTGATCGCCAACTCGGTCGAATCTGATCTAGGTAGCGTTCCACGGTCGGACGGGTTAAAACGGCATGCGGGTCAAAACGGCCACGCGGATTAAAACGGCCATGCGGGTTAAAACGGCCACGTCTGATCTAGGTAGCGTTCCACGGCCAGGCGGGTTGAAATGGCCATGCGGGTTAAACCGACCACGCGGGTTAAAACGGCCACGCAGGTCAAAATGGCCACGCTTGATCTAGGTAGCGTTCCACGGCCAGGCGTGTTAAAACGGCCATGCGGTTTAAAACGGACGCCCACCGTACTCCCCCCCCCGCCCGCCCGCCCAGCACACACCCGGCACGCACACCGCACACCCCCTCGTCCCAGCCCCCCCAGAACACAGACTGCATACACGCGCACACGCAGGCACACATACGCACACAGCCGCACACGCACCTGCACGCGCACACACAAGCACACACACGCATACAGGCCACGCGCAACACTTGACCAAACCAACCAGAGGCAACCACTCAACACAAGCTACTCATGGCAACCATCTGGGCGTTTAGGGAAGCCCAGCGACGGCCAACCCCATGTGCACACGTTCCACGTTGTGTGCAAAGCCCTGCGCGTGCGCACGCAAGCTCAGAGAAGCGGCGCTTCCCGTTCTTGTCCGGAAAGGTTCCCCCCTTTATGGCCGTTTCGTTCGAGACATCCTATAAACAGTGAGATCTTGAAGGACTTGTTTTAAAGAACAGAAGCGCGAGGGACAACGGGCTCGCGATCGGGCGGGGTCCATCGCTTGGCGGATGACGGAACGACAAGGTGGTGGGAGTTTTACAGAGGAAGCGTCCCTTAGTACATTTAAAGAACAGAGACGCGAGGGACACCGGGCTCGCGATCGGGCGGGGTCCATCGCTTGGCGGATTCCCACCTTTTGTGGCCGTCTCGTTCGAGACATCCTATAACAAGTGGGATCTTGAAGGACTTGCTTTAAGACGCTTTACGTCAAAAGTGAGGCTCCCGCTCGAGACATCCTCGATCAAGTGAGATCTCCAGGGATCTCGCGAACTCGTCGAAATCTTAAAAATGAGGCTCTCGCTCGAGACATCCTCGAACAAATGGGATAGTGGACGAGCTGCTTCGAGACGCGTTCAGTTCAAAATGGGGCTCTCGCTCGAGACATCCTCGAACAACAGTGATATCCAGGGAGTTTGCGAAACGAGTCGGTCCGAGAAGAGCTCAAGAGGGCTCCAAAACTGTCCAAGAATGCTCCAAGGCGGTCCAAGATACCCTACCATCATCATCGCCATTGTCATCATGATCATCACCATGATGATCATCACTAAGACGGTCCAAGAGGGGTTCAAGAGGGCTCCCAGAATCTCCAAGAGCACTGCAAGACGGTCCAAGATACCCTTCATCGTCTTCATCATCATCCTCGTCATCACCACTATCATCATCATCGTCGTCATCATCATCATCACATTGTCATCATCCTCATTAGCGTCATCACGGTGGCGGGATGTACAGATTAACATGTTCGTTGACCAATCAGCGTTTCGCTCGAGACATCCTCAAACAAATGCCTTCGGACGGGTCCTCGAAGCCATCTGGTCTTCTCCTCCTGCGGCGTGTCGGGTCCACGCAATACTAATATAGCGATTTCGGGGTCCACGCAATAATTATCTAGCGATTTCGGGGCCCACGGAATACTTACATAGCGCCTTCGGGACCAACGGGAAATTTATATAGCGATTTCGGGGTCCACGCAATACTTATATAGCGATTTCGGGACCCACGGAATACTTATATAGCGACTTCGGGACCAACGGGATGTTTATGTAGCGATTTAGGGGTCCACGCAATATTTATATAGCGATTTCGGGACCCACAGCGACTTACATAGCGACTTCGGGACAAACGGAATACTTCTATAGCCGTTTCGGGGTCTACGCAATACTTATATAGCGATGTTGGGACCCACAGAAGACTTATATAGCGACTTCGGGACCAACGGAATACTTCTATAGCGATTTTGGGGTCTACGCAATACTTATATAGGCACGCACACACACATACTCACACACACACATGCACGCACGCACGCACACACACACGCACAGACACACACACACACAACGCATACAACACTCACGCACACACAACACACACACACACACACACCCACACACACTACGTGCAAACGCCACGCGCAACACCTGACCAAAGCAAACGCAGGCAACCATCGGGACGCCTTCCGCTTTACGTGGGAATCCATGTGCCTGTGCACGCAAGCTCAGAGAAGCGGCGCTTCCCGTTCTTGTCCGGAAAGGTTCCCCCCTTTACGGCCGTTTCGTTCGAGACATCCTATAACAAGTGGGATTTTGAAGGACTTGCTTTAAGACGCTTTACGTCAAAAGTGAGGCTCCCGCTCGAGACATCCTCGAACAAGTGAGATCTCCAGGGATCTCGCGAACTCGTCGAAATCTTAAAAATGAGGCTCTCGCTCGAGACATCCTCGAACAAATGGGATAGTGGACGAGCTGCTTCGAGACGCTTTCAGTTCAAAATGGGGCTCTCGCTCGAGACATCCTCGAACAACAGTGATATCCAGGGAGTTTGCGAAACGAGTCGGTCCGAGAAGAGCTCAAGAGGGCTCCAAGACTGTCCAAGAATGCTCCAAGGCGGTCCAAGATACCCTATCATCATCATCGCTATTGTCATCATGATCATCATAATGATCATCACCAAGACGGTCCAAGAGGGGCTCTAGAGGGCTCCCAGAATCTCCAAGAGCACTGCAAGACGGTCCAAGATACCCTTCATCGTTTTCATCATCATCCTCGTCGTCACCACTATCATCATCATCGTCGCCATCATCATCACATTGTCATTATCCTCGTTCGCGTCATCACGGTGGCGGGATGTACAGAACGCTAGTATATAATCTGATGCATCATGACACTACATCCTCCTCCTGCTTTCCCCTTTCCTCTTCACTTTGTCCTGGGCCACTGAATCGCCATATAACGTTGTCCGTGGCCACGGAGTCGCCATAGAACTTTGTCTTGGGCCACGGAATCGCCATATAACTTGTCCTGGGCCACGGAATCACCATATAATTTTGTCCTGGGCCACGGAATCGCCATATAACTGTGCCCTGGTCCACGGATTGCCATATAACTTGGTCCTGGGCCACGGCGTCGCCTCGAATGTGCCAGTGTGTACGCAATGGATCGGCTCTGCCGTCCGAGCTCTCTTTCGCATCTTCCCTTACATTCTTACTTTTCTTGAGGATCGGCTCTGCCGTCCGCTTCTTTAATTTCGCTTGTCACACAAGTGCGCATCAGAAAGGGTGACTATTTCGTTACAGTAGATATCTTCCAAGTTGTTTATGTGGAAAATCTGGGTCCCCTCTGGTCCCCCCCTCGGCACCCTCTTCCCCCGATGTGTTATGTAGCGCAAGGTCGGTGTGAAGAGTTCCCCCGAACTGGGGTCTATAGCGCTCCAGGGTGTTCGGATCAGGGGTGGCAATTGTACACTTGTGTTTGTATAGCAGGTTTGTAATTGCAATTGTCCGGAAGAGCTGTTTTGGACAATTGAAGTTTTTTATCACCACTATAACCCCTCTTCAGTTACAATTGTCCGGAAGAGCCGTTTTGGACCATTGAGGTTTTTTGGACAGCTTTTTCGTTGCAGTCGTCCCGAAGATGTGATTCGGACAGTTCAGGTTATTCCCTTCAAAATGGCCGTTTCGCCTGAGGCGTCCTCGAAAAACGGGGATGTTGAAAGAGTTGCTTTAAGACGTCGTATCGTTAAAAGTGAAGCTCTCGCTCGAGACATCCTCGGAAAATCGAGTTTTTCAGATCGGTCGCGAAATCGGCCGAATATTCGGAAATGGCCATTTCGCTTGAGACATCCTCGAAAAACGGGGATGTTGAAACAGTTGTTTTAAGACGTCTTAGTGTTGAAAGTGAGGCTCTCGCTCGACACATCCTCGGAAACTGGAGTTGTTCAGATCGGTCGCGAAATCGGCCGAATATTCGGAAATGGCCGTTTCGCCTGAGACATCCTCGACAAACGGGGATGTTGAAACAGTTGTTTTAAGACGTCTTAGTGTTGAAAGTGAGGTTCTCGCTCGAGACATCCTCGGAAACTGGAGTTGTTCAGATTGATCGCCAACTCGGTCGAATATGATCTAGGTAGCGTTCCACGGTAGGGCGGGTTAAAACGGCATGCGGGTTAAAACGGCCACGCGTGTTAAAACGGTCATGCGGGTTAAGTTGGCCACGCTGGATCTAGGTAGCGTTCCACGGCCAGGCGGGTTAAAACGGCCATGCGGGTTAAAACGGCCACGCGGGTTAAAACGGCCACGCAGGTTAAAATGGCCACGCTTGATCTAGGTAGCGTTCCACCGCCAGGCGTGTTAAAACGGCCATGCGGTTTAAAACCGACCACGCGGGTTAAAACGGCCACGCGGGTGAAAACGGCCACGCTTGATCTAGGTAGCGTTCCACGGCCAGGCGGGTTAAACCGGCCATGCGGTTTAAAACGGACGCCCACCGTTTTCCCCCCCTTCGCCCGCCCGCCCAGCACACACCCGGCACGCACACCGCACACCCCCCCGTCCCGCCCCTCCAGAACACATACTGCATACACGCGCACACGCAGGCACACATACGCACACAGCCGCACACGCACCTGCACGCACACACACAAGCACACACACGCACACACGCATACAGGCCACGCGCAACACTTGACCAAACCAGCCAGAGGCATCCACTCAACACAAGCTACTCATGGCAACCATCTGGGCGTTTAGGGAAGCCTAGCGACGGCCAACCCCATGTGCACACATTCCACGTTGTGTGCAAATCCCTGCGCGTGCACACGCAAGCTCAGAGAAGCGGCGCTTCCCGTTCTTGTCCGGAAAGGTTCCCCTCAAAATGGCCGTTTCGCCTGAGACATCCTCGAAAAACGGGGATGTTGAAAGAGTTGTTTTAAGACGTCGTATCGTTAAAAGTGAAGCTCTCGTTCGAGACATCCTCGGAAAATGGAGTTGTTCAGGTCGGTCGCGAAATCAGCCGAATATTCGGAAATGGCCATTTCGCCTGAGACATCCTCGAAAAACGGGGATGTTGAAACAGTTGGTTTAAGACGTCTTAGTGTTGAAAGTGAGGCTCTCGCTCGACACATCCTCGGAAACTGGAGTTGTTCAGATCGGTCGCGAAATCGGCCGAATATTCGGAAATGGCCGTTTCGCCTGAGACATCCTCGAAAAACGGGGATGTTGAAACAGTTGTTTTAAGACGTCTTAGTGTTGAAAATGAGGCTCTCGCTCGAGACATCCTCGGAAACTGGAGTTGTTCAGATCGATCGCCAACTCGGTCGAATATGATCTAGGTAGCGTTCCACGGTCGGGCGGGTTAAAACGGCATGCGGGTTAAAATGGCTACGCGGGTTAAAACGGCCATGCGGGTTAAAACGGCTACGCTGGATCTAGGTAGCGTTCCACAGCCAGGCGGGTTAAAAGCGGCCGTGCGGGTTAAAACGGCCACGCGGGTTAAAACGGCCACGCGGGTTGAAAAGGCCATGCTTGATCTAGGTAGCGTTCCACGGCCAGGCGGGTTAAAATGGCCATGCGGGTCAAAACGACCACGCGGGTTAAAAAGGCCACGCGGGCTAAAACGGCCACGCTTGATCTAGATAGCCTTCCACGGCCAGGCGGGTTAAAACGGCCATGCGGTTTAAAACGGACGCCCACCGTACTCCCCCCCCCGCCCGCCCAGCACACACCCGGCACGCACACCGCACACCCCCCCGTCCCGCCCCCTCCAGAACACATACTGCATACACGCTCTCACGCAGGCACACATACGCACACAGCCGTACACGCACGTGCACACGCACACACAAGCACACACGCACACACGCATACAGGCCACGCGCAGCACCTGACCAACCCAACCAGAGGCAAGCTACTCATGGCAACCATCTGGGCGTTGAGGGAAGCCCAGCGACGACCAACCCCATGTGCACATATTCCACGTTGTGTGCAAAACCATGCGCGTGCGCACGCAAGCTCAGAGAAGCGGCGCTTCCCGTTCTTGTCCGGAAAGGTTCCCCCAAAAAGCGATTTCGCTCGGGACATGCTCACAACAATGAAATGTTCGCGACATCGCGTTCAATAAAAACAAGCGTTTCGCCCTGGACATCCCCGAAACATTGGCCACTGCAAAATTCATTCATCGGTATTAATGTGCGTTTCGCCTGAGACATCCTCACAAACATGACGTGTCCCGGGGGGTGTTCTACTGCCGTTTACGTTGAAAACTGCGTTTTCGCTTGGGACATCCTCAGAAAATGTTCGGCAGCACGGCGGACCAGCAAGCAGAGCACGTCAGAAAATTTGCATTTCGCTGGGGACATCCTCAAACAAAGGGGATGTTCTCAACATCGTCTTGATATCGTTCTTGAAGTGCTGCAAGAGGACGAAATGAGAGCCCAAAAAGGACTTCAAGATGGCTCTCAGAGCGCCTGGGAGACTGCCGAAAATGACCATTTCGCCAGGCACATCCTCAACCCATGAAAAAAATACAACAGCATCGTTTTGACAACTGTTGTTCTAACCTCGTCTTGGAGCCGCTCTTGACAAGGCTTCCAGATGGCCCAAACCAGGCTTCTCAAAATGACGATTTCGTTAGGGACATCATCAAAAAGTGATGTGTGCGTGGCAACGCATTAGCACGTTTTTGATGGCGTCGAGGCAGCCGCAAACGAGGCCCAATATGACCCCAAGAACGCCCTCGAGATTCCTCAAGTTCAGCAGCTCGCTCGAGACATCCTCACCAAACTGAGTTGTTCGCAACACCGTCGTGCACAAAAACAATCATTTCGCCCGAGACATCCACCAGACACTGAAAATGGCGAATTCAACAAACATATGGAAACGGGGATATCGCCCGAAACATCCTCGAACAATGAGATGTTCAAAAGGCTGATTGAAGATCATGTGTGCTAAAACTGTGCTTTTCGCTCGAGACATCATCAGACAATGTGCAGAACTGCGGCAGCCAAACACGCAGGAGCACGGCAGAACGCGCGAAAGCACGGCAAAACGCACAGGAGCACGGCAAACCACACAGGAGCACGGCAGAACCCAAAGACCACACGGGAACACGGCAGAACAAACAGGAGCACGGCAGAACACACAGGAGCACGGCAGAACACACAGGAGCACGAGGAGCACGGCAGAACACACAGAATGCACATGATCACGGCACACCACACAGGAGCACGGCAAAACACGCAGGTGCACGGCAGAACACACAGAACACAGAACATATAGGAACACGGCAGAACACACATGACCACGGCAGAACACACATGACCACGGCAGAACACAGGAGCAGGGGTCCGTAGCAATTTTGGTTCAAGGCCATGGAGAACCCGACGACCGCGAGTCGTTCGCGGCGCTCTGAGCGCGAGGGTCTCCGCGCTTTGGGCCAGTGCACTTCGAGTTTGTGTTTCCTGCTTTCGCGGCGCGGAGGCGCGGCCCCTCGGCCAGCTCTGCAGTGGCCATGGCGTGGTCCCCACGCGGCGGCGGCAGCAGCAGGCGCGGCAAGTCCTATTGGATGTGCAGCTGCGGAGGATGGAACTGGGATTGGCGCGCCTCGTGCCTTGGCTGTGGGTATGCGGCTCCGCCCTGGGCGCTGGGAATGTCCCCCGCCAAGGCGGGGCCCAAGGCAGACAAGGACGGATGTGTGGATCAGCCACGTGGGCGCCGTGCCCAGAGGCAGGCGCGCAGCGCGGCCTCGCGGGGAGCCTCCGCCAAGTCACAGGCTTCGGCGTTGGCAGCGAGTGGGACGCCCAGCGGTGGAGGCGCCACGGCGATCGAGAGGCCCCAGACGGCAGTCGAGCAGCTCGAGGCGTAGCAGGCCGAGCCGCCTGACGGCGTGGACGGCTGTTTCACCGACGTCGGCGCGCTTCGCCTCCAGCTGGGCCCAGAAGGCGGCAGCAGAGCAGAAGGCCTCCTCCCTGCCACGGGCGGCGCAGCTCCACGGGGGGGCGAACGCCATCAGCAAGGGTGAGAAGCGGCCCCGCGCAGCCCGCCAGGAGCTCGAGCAGAAGCAGGCGGCGCGTAGCCTCGTCGAGGCCCAGCTCCAGAAGGCCCAGGAGGAGCTCGCGGAGCTCGGCGCGGAGGTTGAGGAGGCGAGCCGTGCGCTCCAGGCGCTCGAGGAGGCGGCCCGCGAGGAGGCCGAGGCGCTGCGCCGCCAGCGCGAGGTGGCCTGGGCAGCCGTCCGCGCCCAGGTGGAGGCGGTGCGGGCGCAGCTCGCGGGGGCCCCTGTGGCCCCCAAGCGTGCGCCGTGGGCTGAGCCCTGCCCCATGGAGGAGACCAGCAGCGACGATGGCAATCTCGCAGGTAGCGGTAGCTCCTGGCAGCCACAGCCAGCCGCAGAGCGAGGCCAAGCCGAGCGGCGTGGCAAGGCGCATGGCGAGTGGCCGACGGTGGCTCAGGCACGCAAGCGGGAGCTGGCTGCAGAGGCAGCGGACCTGGCTCCTCTGGCTGCTCGTCATGCCGGCCGCGCCGCTGGGAGCCGCGTCGGAGGAGCGCCGCCAGGGCCAACGAATGCCTAGTGAGACCAGTGCGGCGGGCCTGCACCAGCACGAGTGCGGCCACGCCGAGGGCGCCCTGGTGGAGTCCCACGGCATCGACGTCAGCGACCCGCCCAGGTACCTGGGGCACGCCGCAGGGCCCAGCATTGTCCTCATGCCCCAGGGCGCGGAGGAGAACGAGGTCGGGGCCCACGTGTTCGGCACTGGCGAGTGGAGCGACCCCATTGGCCAAGCAGGCGTACCTGGGCACCCCGAGGCGATGGCAAAGAGTGCGGGCCTGCAGCAGCCAGCCGAGCTGCCACTCAGGGCACGCGCTCGGAGGCTGGAGGCGGCAGCAGCCAGGCGCGCCAGGGCCGCCACCGTGGTGCGCTGTGCCTCGCCCGCCGACGCGGTGGTGCGGCCCCTGGAGCGGTTCGGCTGGTACTTCGAGCCTGAGCGGGGCATGGTCGTGGACCTCGGCGACGCGTTCGATCCCATGTTCCTCGGGCCTCGGGCGATGAGCTTTGAGGCAAGTTCGGTTGCTCTGCAGGCCTCCAACCGCCATGGGGGGCAGAAGCTCAGCGGCGACCCCCTCTTGCTGCGGCTGTTGTTCGGGGACGCCATCGGACAACTGCTCGGGCCAGGAATCGAGCTGCACGCGAAGGGACAGCACGCGCGAGGCGCCTACATCTCCAACACACACACACAGACACACACAGACACACACACATACACACACATACACACACAGACACACACAGACACACACAGACACACACAGACACACACAGACACACACAGACACACACAGACACACACAGACACACACAGACACAGACACACACACAGACACACACACACACACACACTGGACGATGAGGGTCTGGATGCTTCGGCAGCCAGTCGATGGCAGGCTCAACGGCAAGCTGTACCTCGACGGCTCGGCCAAGAGTAGCGAAGGCCCCCCTCCTGCTGGCGAGCGCCGCCAGGTGCTGGCCGCTGCGGCTGCGGAGCCTCTTCTGGCTGGAGAGGCCCTCGGCGGCGGCGCTCCTGCCCAGCGGCCGCGCCTGGAGAGCAGCCGCTCAACGGGGAGCAGTACGGCAGCCCTCTCGACCACCGCTGTCGCCTTCAGCATCCCGGGGCACGCGCTCAGCTACGCCTGCGCGGGCGAAGGCGAGGACGCAGCGCGGCGCCTACAAGGTGCTGGGCAGCCACGCGGGAGGCAAGTCCCGCCTGAAGGTGCAGTGCCCCGGGCCCAGCTACCTGACCAACGAGTCAGGCAGGAACCAGCGCAGCCTGCGGGGGCGAGGGCTCCATCCTGGAGGCAGGCCGCGAGCGGACAAGCAGAGAGCGAAGGGAGGGGGCATCCCTGCCTTGCGCTCGCAGGGCACGCCCAGGAGCGCTACCTGGCATGGCTCGGCATGGAAGCCGAGCCTGCAGGCGAGGCCTCAGCTGCGGCCAGCAGCTCTGGCAGCGGCCCATTGGCCCCTGCGGCGGCGCTGGCGGAGGAGGCTGCGGCTGCCAGCCTGCCCCAGCAGCGCCCAGGCCCGACGAGTGCTGGGCCCCTCGGCGCGAACGAGGCCACCGAGGAGGTGAGCGCTGCCGCGGGCGCAGCGGCGAGCGACGGCCAGATGGGCCGCAGGGTCCGCCGCCGTCTGGCGCGCCGCGGCCTGGAGTCTGAGAGTGAGTGAAGGCTTCCCTGCCTTTCCGCCAGCGCCTGCTGCTCCCTTGTGCATAAGCTCGTGTGTCTGGCTTTGCTTGGGATTCGGCGTCTCTCGGGACCTTGGTCCCGCCTGGCCCTGTCCCCGTGTTCCTCCCCTTCCCTGCGCCTTGAAGGCCTCGTCTTTAAGTCTAACTTTAACGCAGGCGCAGGGGGGGCACGGCAGAGCACGGCAGAACAAGCAGGAGCGCGGCAGAACACACAAAACACATAGGAGCACGGCAGAACAAGCAGAAGCGTGGCAGAACACACAGGAGCACGGCAGTACACATAGGGGCACGGCAGAACACATGGGTGCATTGTTGAAAAGGTTGATGTAAGACCAGGCGTGCCAAAGCTGAGTTTCTCGCCCGAGACATCTTCAGAGCACGGGCAGGATCACGGCAGCCCAACACGCAGAAGCACGGCAGAACGCGCGAGAGCACGGCAGCACACACAGGAACACGGCAGAATACACAGGAGCACGGCAGAACCCAGAGAACACGGGAACACGGTAGAACAAACAGGAACACAGTTGAACAAGCAGGAGCGCGGCAGAACACACAGGAGCACGAGTAGCACGGCAGAACACACAGAATGCACAGGAGCACGGCAAAACACACAGGATCATGGCAGAACGCACATAATGCACAGGAGCACGGCAAAACACACAGGAGCACGGCAGAACACGCAGGTGCACGGCAGAACACGCAGAACACAGAACATACAGGAACACGGCAGCACCCACAGGAACACGGCATATCACACAGCAGCACGGCAGAAGACAGGAGCAGGAGGAGCACGCCAGAGAACGGCAGAACAAGCAGGAACACGGCAGAACACACAAAACACACAGGAACACGGCAGAACAAGCAGAAGCGCGGCGGAACACAGGAGCACGGCAAAACACATAGGAACACGGCAGAACTCATAGGTGCACGGCAGAGTTGACGGCAGAACATGCAGGAGCACGGCAGAACACACATGACTACGGCAGAACACGCATGATCTTGAGGAGCACGGCCGAACACGGAGTACATGGGAGCACGGCAGAACACACATGAGCATGGCAGAACACACAGGAGCGCGGCAGATCACACAAAACACATAGGAGCACGGCAGAACAACCAGCAGCACGGCAGAACACACAGGAACACGGCAGAACACACAGGAACACGGCAGAACACACAGGAGCACGGACGGCAGAGCAGGACCATGGCAGAATACACGGGAGCACGGCAGAACATACAGGATTACGGCAGAACACGCAGGAGCACGGCAGAACACATATAACATTTATTCACACAGCCGCACCCACAGGCACACGCACATAGGCACACGCACATAGACACACGCACATAGGCACACGCACACGCACACGCACACACAGACACATACACACGCACACACACACACACACACACACACACACACGCACTCACAGAGAGTCAACATACGTTCACGGAGACCGTATGAGCACGGCAGGGCAGCACGGCATAACGCAGCAGTGCCGCTGACCACCACGCACGGACACACATGCACAGATTCCACGCACGCACGCGCACGCGCAAACGCACGCATGCCACGACAGACTTGCGCAGCGCATACTAAGAACGCAGGATACCCCACAAGCCCAGGACACAAAAGGACGCTTCCCGTTCTTGTCTGGTCAGGTTTGGCGCGCCTCCACCACCGGTGGTGCGCCCTCCGCGGCCGTCTTCTTTGCACCTCCCCTCGCTTGCATGCGGGACAATTCGAAGCACCATAGGCCGGTTTGCTCGACGCGCGAGCGGATCACATTTGCCGCGCCGCGTCGGAAATAGAGTGGCGGAAGTGAGAAGGAGAAGGTTTTCTCAAAAGGCTCGGAAGTCGTCTGGCCTTCTGAGAGATTTTCTAAGCCTTCGCCGAAGACGCAGAAAACTTCTCCGAAGGCGGGATGGTTTCTCAGAAGCCCTGCCGCCTTCTGAGGAGGCCTTACATATCCTTCTCACTTCCCCCACTCGCTCGACGCCGATTTGAGATGATAGCCGCCCGTGTGCTCAGGGACGCCTAGGCAAAAACGCGGCGCTTCTCAAATCTCAGACAGGGAACAACAGATTGTGCTCATTTCAATTCCTCCGATTCGGTTCGAGTTCGATGGCTTCCGATTCCGATTCGATTGGAGTTGGGATTCCGATCTGAGCTCCGATGTCTCATTGGCGGCCTTACTAGCCTGTCGATCTCCGCCGATTCGACTTCTTCCGACTCGGCTGCCGATTTCTACCGATCCGATTAATTTCGATCGCCGATCCGATTTATCGATTCGATTCTGAGCTCTCATGGCTCAGCGCCGCCTAGGCATAAACATTCCTTTATTTACATTCCAGCGTCGGCACGCCGTAGCGTCATGCAGTACTTCACCACCCATCAAGCCACCCCAACCCAACGAAAAGGCCCCTATGTGCTCTACATTCCCAGTGGGGGGGGCGTCGGGGAACATTTTTGAAAAAATGGAACCCGTACCCCACCCCAACCCGAAATGTTAATTTCCGGGTTGGGTTGGGGTGGTCTGGTAGGTAGTCAGTACCGGACACGTTCAGGCATGCAAATGCCCAGTGGTCGCCCTCCCCCGATGGGTTCTCGGTGGCGGTGGTATGAGTTTCCTTCGAATATCGCTGTCGCACAGGGGCGTTCTCTTTGTGCTGGTTCTCCTCCAGCCAGGGGGGCGACTCTAGCCCAGACAGCTCGTCCCAGCTGTAAGAAATGCTGGTTTTGATGCGAGGGCCTTGTTTTCTTCTGATTTCAAAACGGCAGCCCTCGCCGCGAAATCAGTTGAATAGTGATATGACTTCTGATTGAACGTTCGATTGTCCAGGCGATGGAGTTCGTTTGTCCAAACCTCCACACGCGTTCGCCTGCCAACTCAGAGCCCCTTCAGGAGCACTCATGGGTCGTGGCGCTGGGGAACGCTCCGGAGTCCCGCGACCTGATACCTGCCAGGGAGCTGGAGGCCAGAGCGAAAAACTCTGTACACACACCATCCTCAGCCGCCCCGTCTCACTCGCCCCCTCTTCCCAGTTGCCCCTCTTCTCTACTCGTTCCCCCATCCACTTCTCGTGTCGCCCGCAATGCCGCGGCAGCTCTGTTTTTTATTGGGGGGGGAGCTCCAAAGGCGCTGCCCAGCCCGGACGCCTTCATAGTCCGCTCCGCTGGCGGCAAGAACGGCACGGTCGCGGCCTGTGCAGGCCGAACCTTGCGGGGCACGGCCTTCGCGTTCTTCGAGCTGCTCCAGTCGCTCGGGTTTGCCTTCGCGCACCCGCTCCACGCCGGCGGGCCACGCCGGCTGCCGGAGCCGCTGCCACAGCTGGATGCGCGCCAGACGCCTCGCTGGGAGCTGCGCGGCACGCACTACCACACGCAGCACCCCCTGGAGCTGACCAACCTCCTGAACGGCTTCGATGCCGAGGCGGCGGGTTGAAAAAAAGAGGTGCTTCTCGCAACGGACACTCTCGCCTCGCTCGGAGTCCGCGCTGGCTTCATCGCGACGTATATGTGTTTGTGTCTACCAGTTGTCGACAGGGCTGGGCCTAAACGTTTTTTTTGTTTTTGCGATTTCGTGGGCCGTTTTCATTTCGATTTCGTTTCGCGGTAGAGGTGGATTGAAGACAAAACGAGGGAAAACGAAAACAAAACGAGAACGAAAAAGACCGCTTCGGTTCAGCCCTGGTTGCCGACATGCCCAAGGAAACCATGCTTCGCACATTGCCTTGCACTGTGCTTCTGCCGCTCGCGCTCCCTCCGCTCAGAGTTAAGTCGGGCGTGTCCTCCTACAGGGGAATTTCCGACGAAAAATAAAAAATACCCAAAAAATATTTCAAAAAGGTCAACCATATTCAAAAAAATAGCCCCCAGACTATTTTTGGACTATTTTTTATTATTGTGGGGGTATTTGTTATTTTTCGTCGAAAATCCCCTTGTAGGGGGGCAGGCCCGACTGAAGCTCAGAGTCCTCCAAAAGCTTCTTCGCCGTGAGCCCCCTTCCTCGTCACGAGCCGCCGAGGCAGGCACGCTCAGCCGAGCCCGCTGGGAGGCCGCGCTGCCGGCCTGGGAGAAGTTCCTGGACTGGATGCTGGCGCTGAAGCAGAACTACGTGGAGTGGATGCTGCTTTCGGACCGCAGGCTGTCAGGAGGGGAGGAAACACACGCAGGCACAAGGAGTCGTCGACTCCCAGGAAGATGCGGGAAACTATGGGAAATGGGGGGTAAGACGAAAACCCAGAAACTTGGGAAAGTATGTGGAATCCTGGGATTTGTGTCTATTTATGTGTGTGTGCGTGTGTGTGTGTGTGTGTGTTGTGATGTGCTGTGCTGTGCTGTGTTGTGTGGTGTTGGTGTTGGTGTTGGTGTTGGTGTTGGTGTTGGTGTTGGTGTTGGTGGTGGTGTTGGTGTTGGTGTTGGTGTTGGTGTTGGTGTTGGTGTTGGTGTTGGTGTTGGTGTTGGTGTTGGTGTTGTTGTGTGTTGGTGTTGGTGTTGGTGTTGGTGTTGGTGTTGGTGTTGGTGTTGGTGTTGGTGTTGGTGTTGGTGTTGGTGTTGGTGTTGGTGTTGGTGTTGGTGTTGGTGTTGGTGTTGGTGTTGGTGTTGGTGTTGGTGTTGGTGTTGGTGTTGGTGTTGGTGTTGGTGTTGGTGTGCTGTGCTGTGCTGTGCTGTGCTGTGCTGTGCTGTGCTGTGCTGTGCTGTGCTGTTGTGTTGTGTTGTGTTGTGTTGTGTTGTGGGTTGTGGTGTGGTGTGTTGTGTTGTGTTGTGTTGTGTTGTGGTTTGGTGTGGTGTGGTGTGTTGTGTTGTGTTGTGTTGTGTTGCGTTGCGTTGTGTTGTGTTGTGTTGTGTTGTGTTGTGTTGTGGTGTGGTGTGTGTGGGTGTGTGTGTGTGTCCCTGGGCCCCTTTAGGCTGAGCGGCGGAGGCAGCTTCGAGCTCAGCGACGAGCGACAGGCCCGCCTCCAGGAGCTCGTGCGGCGGGCGCACGGCAGGGGCATCGAGGTGGGCGTCGACGTGCCCCTGGCGCTGCAGCAGCAGCACGCGCTGAGCATCCTGCCAGCACCGACAGGTCGCTGGGCCGAGGACGAGGCGATGTTGACCCACCGCCTCAGCTGGCTGCTCGCCTGCGGCTTCGACCACGTGGGCACGGAGCTGGGCACAACTGAGTTCACTCGCGGGCTCCCCGCAGAGTACATGGTGCGCCTCCTGAACGCCACGAAGCGCGCGATCGGCCCCTCCAGGCGTCTGCTAGTGAAGAATCATTGCTCCACCAAGCAGCACGCCGATGGCTTCCCTGACCCTCGTCCAGGCCACGGCAGTGCCGACCTCAACTTCAACTACCTCAGCTACTACGCCGAGCCAGACATCGTCGCCATGCCTCATACTGTGCAGGCGTACTCGCTCGAGGACCCAGCCCCCACGTACGGCAACAGGAACTTCTCGGACCTGCGCAATTGGACCGCGTTTCTGTTGCAGCAGGGGCGGCCGGTGGTCTTCTACCCGGAGACCGCCTACTGGGTGAACTACGACATCTCGGTGCCGCTCTTCCTGGCGCCAGTGTACGCCAAGAGCCGCGTGGAGGACGCGCTCGACATCGACGCCATGGGCGGCGCTCGGCCGGTCCTCGGACAGCTGAGCTTCGAGAGCGGGTGGCAGTGGGGGTATTGGCTCGCCAACTCGGTACAGGCCGCCGTGGCGTGGGAGAGGCTTCCGGACACGGCAGCCACACTGCACCGCGTGCTCCGATTCATGCCCTCCGGAGTGCTGGAGCCATTGGTGGAGCTGTTGGTGCAGCAGGCGGAGGCGCAGCACCGCCTGCTCGTCCGCGGGCTCGAGGGCGCCGAGCCGCCGCAGGGCATCGGCTACGGCGCCCTGACCGGCATCGCGTACATCCAGGGCTCCGAGGGCTTGTCGGACCTTGGGAGCCTAGGTGCACGCTACCTCGGCGAAGGCGCGCCGAACCCAGACCGGCTGCGCTTCGGCGACCTGTGGCGCAGCACCCCCCTCGCGAGCCTGGGCCTCGCCAGGGCCGTGGTGGGCGACGGGGTGTTGGGGCGCCTGGCGCTCGCCAGAGAGGCGCTCGCTGGCGACTCCGAGGCAGTGAAGCTCCGGCGGCAGTGGTACCACACTCGGTTGAGGCCGCTGCTGTCGGACATGAACCGCACCTTCACGGCCTTTGCCGAGCGCTTCGGTGCCTTGCCAACGCTGGAGCCCACGGCTTCCGCCCCGGCGCGCGCCCTGCTGCAAGACCTCGCGGTCTCCGCGCGACTGCTCGGCCTCCGCTGCGGGCAGGTGCTCGCACTGTACGACCACGCCGCCCGCTGCGGCACGTCGAGCGACCCGTCGCCGCCCAGTCTGACGGCTTGGTGCAGCGCTCGCCTGGCCGCCGCCCGTGGTGCGCTGCAGGAGGCGCTCGCGCTGGTGCCCCAGCGAGAGGCCGAGTACGGCCTAGAGGCGGCGGGCCTCAGCCAGGCGGCCGTGTCTGGCTGGCGGGAGCCCGTCCCGACCGCGTACTCTTACGGCTACCTGTGGGCGGCGCACACCCTCTTCTATTGGCGGAGGGACCAGGCCATCGTGGAGCAGCGCATCCACGACCCCTGCTTCGCCACGATCAACGACCCCGTGGAACTCGGCCTGCAGGGGGGCGGCGGGCCCTGGCAGCACCGCGTCCGGAGGTGGATCGAGGCTGCGGCCTCCAACCCGATCTGGCACCTGCCCCTGGCGGGCTGCGCGGGCCCGAAGGGAGAGCCCGCGCTCGTCGGGGCCGACGTCAGCAGCGCTGGCACACCCACGGAGCTGCCTGGGGAGAGGGCGTGGCTGCGGGCCACGGACCTCCTGCTGTTGTGAGGCCAGCCCAGGCTGGCAGGCCCCACCTGCGGGGAGGACGTGGAGGAGGAGGAGGAGGAGGAGGAGGAAGCCCAGATGGAACCCGAGATGTATCAACGATGCTGCAACACACCCTCCCATCCCACGTCCCCCCATCGCAAGTCCCTATAAGGCTCCATTTCCATTCCAAGAAGCGTCCCTTCGAAGGACCAGCACCCCATGGGCATGCCATTCAGGCGAGAGCCCCTTTTGAAGAGGAACTGACGGCATAGCATGCTTCCAGCGAGCTATAAGGAACGCGCTGAAGTATGGTCAGAGAGTTCAAAGAGGGGTCCAGCGATATTCCCGTTTTGAAACAGGACCGCCCCCATCGGTGCAACTCTTGGCCCCATCCGTGCAACTCCTCTTGTGATGAGCGTCGAGGAAGCTTCAGCCAAAGCTCTATGTTGAAAAAGGGCCGCCCTCCATCCATGCAACTGTTGCGTCTGCTCGAGCGTCTGGTCTTTAAACTTACAGAGGTCTCGAGCGAACGCGCAAATTTGAAAAGGGAACCGCCCTTTCTCCGAGCAGTTGCTGCATCTGCTCGAGTCCCTGATTCAATTTAGAGAAGTCCACAGCGAAAGCCCCACCTTGAAAAGGAACCGCTCATTATCCCCGTAGCTGTCGCAAGCGTCTCAGACGAAGGCACACGGTGCTGCGGCGAGACCCCGACGTTGACGAGGAACTTGTGCCCGCGGCAGGCTATCAAGATGGATATTTGCGCGGCGCCTGGGCAAGAGCCGCACGTCGAGACGGAGCCGCCCCCCCCCATCCTTGAAGCTGTCGCATTTGTTCTGTGTATCCTACTCCTCCTGCTCCTCCTCCTCTTGCTCCTCCTCCTCCTACTCCTCCTCCCCCCCGCCTCCGCCAACTCCTCCTCCTCCTCCTCCTCCTCCTCCTCCTCCTCCTCCTCCTCCTCCTAGAGATGAAGATGCGCGGCGCTGGGTCGAGGGCTCCATTTTGAAAACGCCCCCCCTCCGTCCTTGAAGCGGCAGCCCACTGTTAAGACGCATGTGCGCGGCGCTACAGCGAGAGCTGCGTGTTGAAAACCGGCCGCCCTCCATACTTGAAGAATGTGTTGCCAATTTCATAACAAAGTGCGTGGTGATGAAAGGGAGAGCCACGTGTTGAAAACGCCCCCCTCCCTCCGTGAAAGTGTTTGAAGCCGTTTAAGACGAATGTGCGCGGCGCAACGGCCAGAGCCGCATTCTGTAAACGAACCGCCCTCCATTCGTGAAGGCTTTTCGAAGCTCAAGCTTCAGGATCATATACAGAGAGGAAGTCCCAGGCTAAACGCACAGTCGGCCCTGCCGACAAATCGGGGCGTGTGACAGGGAAGAGTTGTTCATACGGAAGAGGGATGGAGGTGCGGCAGCAACAGCAGGCGGTGGTGTTTTTCTGTCGCCTGCTGGGGGCACGGGGGCGCCCGTGAAGGCTCGCCGCCACAGGGCGCCGACTACCAGAAGGCATCGCCGATACGCGCGCGCGGCGGGTCCACATGAGCTACCACGAGGGGTGCAGAGTCAATCGCGCGCCTGCGCGCCCAACGGCCGGCACCCCAAGGAGGCCCCCTTTGCAGAGCGGCGGCGCGAGGGAACGGAGCGGGCCGTCCGCCGCGCATCGCGGGGCTTGGCATCGCTCGGACGCGTGCATCCTTTCTCGACGAGGGCCATCGAGGAGCATCTTGGATCCTCTCGGGGAGAAAAGTGCACGACACCGAAGAGACGCGCGGGGAATGGACGTCCGAGAGATAGCGAGGGGGCGCGGAGCTCGAAGTTGGGCGGCCAAGGCCTGCGGGCGCGGTCGAGGGGCAGGGCCGCCGGACTTGGTTATGGCAGGGAGTCGCGGCGACGTCCTGCCCGCAGAGCCGCCTAGGCCGCCTCGGGACTCGGGCAGCCCCTGCAGGTGGATGCAGCCCGCCAGGAATCGCCCAGAAGGAAGCAAAGGCGGCGGAGGAGGATGAGGAGGAGGAGCAGGAGAACGAGGAGACGTGGAAGGACGAGGAGGAGGAGGAGGAGGTCGCTCGCTGTTCCCCGACAGTGCCCTGGGGCTACCGGCGCAGAGGCCTGCAAGGCAGCCGTGGCTCGAAGAAGCCGGCGTGCGGCAGTAGTGACGCAATAGGGTTCCCGCGTTTGCGGGCAAAATTTTCTGGAAGGGTGGGCTGTTTGGAGTAGCGTTGCAGCAGGAAGAGGAGGGGTGGAAGAGAGGAGGAGTAGGAGGAGGATGAGGGAGGAGGAGGAGGATACGTGGGAGAAGAAGGAGGAGGAAGAGAAGGCAGAGGAGGAAGAGGAGGAACGGGATGAGGAGGAGAAGGACGAAGAGGAGGAGGAGGAGGACGACGACGACGAGTAGGATGAGGAGGAGGACGACGACGACTACGAGGATGAGGAGGAGGAAAGGGAGGGAGGATCGACGGCCCCAAACGGTGCGGGAACCACACCATGAGGCGAGTCAGTGGAGATTCGGGGTGGCCGCACGGTTGTGGGGCTTGGATCGTTGTCCGAGGCTGTCTCGGGCGGCGGGGTGCTCCAGGATCCCAAATCGGTGAGGTGACGGTCCGTGCGCTGAAGTCTTTGGGGATTTCGAGGTCACCGCATCTGTAAGCGCACCGTCTTGCGACCCCCGAGAGGAGGGGGAGGACGCATCCTCCTTCGTGCTCCTGCTCCTCTTCCTCCCCCTCCTCCTTCTCGTCATCATCCTGCTTCTCCCCACTCTCCTATTCTTCCGAGCGGACATTGATATACAGCGGTAGGAAGTGACTGGGAACCCGCAGTGGTGGGAAGACCCAGGAGGATATGCGATGTTTCTTCACTCTGGCAACTACTCTCGCATCGACTCCCGAGCTTCCCTGTTTGCCATCTGATACCACATTCCGAGTTGCACGACTCCAACGCCAAAGTGTTCGACTCTGGTTCCTATCTCCGCAGTGTCCTTCTTATTCTGATTCCAGCTTCCGTTTTCCGACTCCGCTTCCCGCTTCAAATTCCAGCGCACTTCGTGTTCTCATCTCTCCGACTCTTTTTGAGATCATCCCGAATACGGTTCTTCTGATGCCCACGACTACGGCACCCGTACTCACTACTTCGATTATTGCCCCGACCTCTCCGACTCGTGCTCCCATCTCTCCTACTCTGTCTGGTGTCCTTGCCCCTCCGTGTGTCCCGCTTCTTCCGGCCCCAGGCCCATTCGTCCGATCTCTCCGACTCCTGTTATATAATATATATAGATATATAAACATATATATATATGTATATACATATATACATATATATATGTATGTATGTATGTATGTATATATATATATTATTTACACATATACATACATACATGCATACATACATACATACATACATATATACATACATACATACATACATGCATACATACATACATACACACATGCATACATACATACATACATACATACATACATACATACATACATACATACATACATACAGTCAACCCGCATAGTAAGGATGGGCAACCTTTCCAAGGGTACCCTTGCAGCCTTGCCTCCGAGGTCCATCGTTGGCCACTGTCGTTGACCGCGCCCCGCTCGGAAAACTTCGAAATGAGTTTCCGAGGCCCTTGCATCCTTATCGCGCATTCTTACTATGCAGGTTGACTGTATCCCGGTTGGGGTTCCTGCCCCCACGACTCCGGCACCCACCGCTCCAGCTCCTGACCCCGCTCCTCTCTCCTGCTCCTCGGCCCCCCCCCCCGCGGGAGCGCTCCCTCCCGGTGGGCCGACGACGGCCTCTCCCCGGAGAGAGAGAGGAGCCCCGAAGACGGGCCCCCACGGTGATCCCAAGAGAGGCCCCAGGAGGCTCCCCGAGGGAGGCTCCCAGGACTGCAGGAGGAGGAGGAGGAGGAGGAGGAGGAGGAGGAGGAGGAGGAGGAGGAGGAGCTGAGGAGGAGGAGGAGGAGGAGGAAAAGGAGGAGGAAAAGGAGGAGAAAGGGAGGAGGAGGAGGAGGAGGAGGAGGAGAGAAGCCTCGGGGGCTGGCACAGAGGGGGGGTGATGACCGGGGGGGGACAGAGAAGATCAGGGCGGGGGCCATCGTGACATCTCCCCAGATTCCAGGGCGCCTCTGTTTGTTTCGGTGCGTCCCCGCCCCCCCCCCCCCTGGGGCCGCGCACCTGCGGCCCTGCGCCTGCCCTCTCTTGGGCGCCCCCCTCCCGGCCGCCCCCGAGAGCCCCAGGAGGGCGCCAAGACGGCCCCGAGAGGCCGCCGGAGTGCCCGCACGGGACATCCAAGAGGGCCAGACTAGTAAAAACCCAAGGAGTTCCGGCGGCTTCTCCATCATTTCCTGGGCCCCCAATTTGTGGGCAAAGCGTGGTTCCGAGGTGCCTCGGAGACCCAAGCGGTCCCCAAGAGAGACCTGATGTCGCCCCAGGACTGCCCCAGGACTGCCCCGAATACCAAGCGTCAGTGCGACTTCAGACACCAACGCGGGGGTTTCGAAGCCAAGGATCCCATCATTTGGACACGGCATCAGAAGGACGGGGGGGCCCTGTCCCTTTCGAGGCCGGTGGGTTCGCTTGAGCGGCAGGCACGTGGAACCCTCGATGTTCAAGGTGGCGACCGAGGCGCGCAATTGCACGCTCGCGCCGACGAGACGGGACAGCGGCAGAGGACACGACGCCAGCGGTTGCCGCATCCCCAGGGAGGCTGAGCTACGATCGATTCTCGGCTCTCAATGAGCTGAGGCCCCTGCAGGGGACGCATCGGCTCTCCTTGCCGGGGAACCAACGTCGTGTCCCAACCGCACTCAAGCGATAGAGCTCGCACCTTCGTTCGCTCGGGCTCTTGAGCAGCGCGGATGGCAGATGCGAGCACCGCCATCCAACACAGATTTTCTCGCACTTCTGCGCGTGCCTCGGTGACGTCGCCCAACGTAGAGACCAGCCGGTTTGGATTATGATGCCGCCTAGCCGCAGATTTTAGGAAATTCGTAAATCGCGCCCTAGAGCAGAGACGCAAGTTACGACTTGCGCGACGGAGATGCAGCATACTTTTCGCCGCAATGGACCAGGCGGGGCAAGTGGACCGCACATTAGACGTGGTCACGAGCCCAGAAGTACGCATGATATTGGTCACAAACAGGCCCTGCCGACCTGGGGCCCACACCAGAAGCCCGCAACACATCGCCCGCCAAGACAGCGTTCCACATCATCACGACGATTGAGCATGGGACTAGCTTGACGCGCGCATGCCCTCAAGGCGCGGTGCACCAGGCTTCCTGTCACCGGACAACTGATCGCCCCGCGGCCGAGGGCATTGAGCCCAGATCCCAGGCCAAGAAGATCAAGGCAGAGGTCATGCCACAACTCCGCGCACGATTGGTCGCGCACTTTCGTTTGGCCCGAGAAGAGTCTTCTGCTCTGGCGACATCGCAGATTGCATGACTTGCGGACGAACCTGCTGCTCTTCTCGGCGAGGAGGCTTCGGCAGCTTCGCCGAGCGCCCAGCGCGCTGAACCCAGGATTGTTCGCCAGCCAGGCAGTCGCGACTCACGTTGGATACATGTCACTACCACTACCATACGGGAGGACAAGTAGCCTACTGGAGCACGCGTGACCACATCTGACGTTGCTGATTCAGACGAGGTCCCAGGCCAATGGGCAATGACAAATGCCGACGCCAGCAACGATGCGACGGGAGATGATGGGATCTCCCATGTCAGCGAGAGCACCGCGACTCGCGCGGACGCGCTGCCCCGCGCATTTCTGTTCACACCGGCCAAGACTTTTGGCCCAGTGGCCCTCAACACCTTGACAGGTCGTAGGACGACCGAAGTACATTTTAAGCATGAACCATGAAGCCCCGCCACCAACACGTCGAATTGGAGACGGAGACCCACGGCGCACGAGCCAGAACCACGTTCTACATCGTCAAGACATCATTGCATTTTGCTTTCCCCGTCGAGGAGGCAGAACAGGCGAAGCAACGCCAGCAACGCGGTCATGCGCTGGTCAAACGCTAGCAGAAAGTGGAAGACGTCTTCGACGACATCGGCGACGACCTCTGAGGGCTTAGCACGAAGGAACAGATCGCTCGGCCGTCCAAGGACACCACCGTCGAACGCGCCAGCGAGAACCCAGTCGGCGAGCACCTGACAGGGTCATGCGCGGCAGGGGCCATTGCTGGTCACCGCGCCACGTTCCCAGCGCTCACCTTCCAAGCAACGACCTCAGAGCATGCCATTGCCGCGGGCCGAGCCACGGGGCTCGGCGCGGACCTGCGCGTGTTGCGCGGCGGCGAAGCCCGCGCCTCACAGATCGCCGGCCGGCGACGACCTGCCATTGGCGAGAACGTCGATTAGGCTGCCGGCTGCGATCTCGGCGACCCGACTGCCCGACAGCATTTCTCACATCATCTCAGGTTCAAAAACGCGCCAGGCACGGCGATGGCGCCGTCGCGCCGCAGCACTGGTCCACCCCGCGGCTTCAATTGCCGCATCAACCACGAGACTTGGTGGACGCACTGCGAAGATGCACCGCGCGTCTCACCACGCGGACAAGTTCCGATGACACAGATGCGCGAGGAACGATATTTTCTTGTCGAACTACCGATTCCTACGCGGTTCAGCGCAATTGCCGCCGCGGGGGCAGGCGCCCTCACACCCCCGCGCGGACGCGGTCGCGCTCGATCAATCAATGCTGTCTGGGAGCAAAGGGCCCAAGAGGCCTCCCAGCCAAGAAGCCCGATCTAGCCATCGCCAAGTCGCCACATTTGCTCGCGCCTTTCAAGAGTCCGCGGCGCTGCGGAAACCACGACAACGACGTCAACTGGGGACGCAACCAACACACCAAGACACTACAGGTCTGGCCCAGGCGCTTAGCTGGGCGCGCGGCGCAGGGCATCGCCGCGCCCAGAGCTGCGGCGGAGAGCTGACTCGCTCGCACTGCCGAGCTCTACCCGGCCATACGAGCACCTCCGCGAACTCAAACGACTGGAAGGAGCAGAAGCACCGCCACCTCGGGCACCAGCACCAGCAGTCATACCACCATTGGCAAGGAAGTCGCGAGCCCGACCGGATGCGCCTGGGGCCTCGACGCGAGCGCCAGGCACGCAGACATCTGCCGCCACGCCAGTTGCCACACACGCAGCGAAAACACAAAGCAAAACGGTACCTGGAATGTCTTGGCTGCCGCGGCAATCGCAGCAGCCTTAACCCACGCCCCGTCAAAGTCCCAGCCAAGTGCGAAATCCCACTAGGCATGGAATCACCGCACGCATGCTCAGGACGCGCGCTCGACCCGCCATGAGACGGAGCGCACCATGACTACGCCAGGCGGCCACGAAGGCGCCGCTGCTTCGATATGAACCGTAGAGGGCTGGCCAAGAGCGCCCTGGCCTACGCGGATCCTGTCCCCGCGAGGCGAGCGCGCAGCAGTCTCGAGATCTCGCGGCAGGACTTCCCGGATCACGGGTGAGTCCCGGCACCGATGGGCCGCGTCTTGATCGAGGCCCCATCGACGACGCAGCACCGCCAGCACCTATGCGCGACGACATCTTCGACGACGGCGAGCCGCCACCGCCGCCTGATCCCGCGGCGCCCCAGGCCGCGAGGGCCCCTCGACCACGACCACGAGTCGTGGACGCTGCAACTGGTCACGCACTGGAGCATTGCACGAGCTCCGGCGTCACTCAGAGCCTGCGCGTGCGACGATGCGGCGAGGCATCGCAACGACGCGAGATGCGCGCGCTACATATACGCTGGCGACACGCTGCACGGATTCAAATAGAGCAGATATTGCCAACAGCCCGATGCCCAAGCGATAGACGCACGCCATGGATGCGGGTCCTGCGCGAGCAACGCGTCACAGATCGCACCGTCGGTCGGGCTGGTCGCAGATCCCGACCAGGAAGATGAAGGACCCCCCCTTCCATCGCATGCATCTGATCTAGCACGTGATCGATCGAGCCGACCGGTGGCACGCAACACGGCCGATCGATTGAGATTCCAGCGACTTCGGGCATCGATCTTCTGAGCGCCTGTGCTCCGCCATTCTTCGGGCCATTCAAGACGCGGGCTGCTGATGGGGATCGCAGCAGACTTGGAGCCGAAGCTAAGCGATTTCGCTACCGACGCGGCGTCGCGGTCCGAGCCCGCGCCCTCCACCAGCACGCCCGAATGATCGAGCGAGTCGGCGCTGTTCTACGACGTGCCGCGCGCTGCATTGAAGGGCAGCTACAGCGTGAAGGACTACGAGTTAGCATGCCCGCCCTGCTCTGCGACTCTGCGTTCAAAGGCAACTGTTTCCTATCCCACGGAGCGTCGGTTGACTTCTACCGAGCTCTTTCCACCAAGGATGCGAGCGGCTGGAACAGTCCGGCCGCCGTCCTCAACATGAACGCATGGCCCGGCACAGTGACCGCCAGCTACCGAGGCGCCGAGCAACCGCGTCGTCTCGGCGACGCACGTTTCATGGACTGCGGCGGGCTGGCACACGGCGTTACGAGTGAGGCTACGACGCCCTACGGTCAGACATCAATGGCAGCAGAGCAGTACCATCGCTAGCCCAGCCGCGAAGACGCTGCAACGCTTTGGCCTTGCCGACGCTGGTAATGCCGCCATCATCACCGCAAACCGCCGCCAAATGGCACTCGCTCTCGAGTGCCTCGCCAAGATCATGTTCAACCTCAGCCGCGTCGCGACCGAAGCAGGCCGCGACGGATCGCTCCTGGCCCAGTGGGGGCCAGGCCAGCACGAAGTAAAGATTCTGTGGGGCTCCGAAGCTGGCAGGTTGAGCCTCGTCAAGCTCCTCGGTCCAGACCGCGGCAAGATGCGTCATCTCCTGTTTCTCGTGGGCGAGGTAGCTGGACGCTGCTCGGAGATCTCGCGGGGGACGGGCCCTTGTTTACAGATATTAGGGGAAGCAGCGCCGACCCCCCGGAAGCTGGCATGCGCCCGGGGGATTCCCCGCAAGAAGACGGGAGGTCGTCAACCATCGGCGAGGGATTGTATGAGGGTTTTCCAAGCGATCAACACTTAGTCGACACCGCGTGGTCGGCCTCCCCGACGCACTACCAACAGACAGACATGCAGGACGTTCCGTCGGCAGGTTCTGTGTGGCTCGGAGAAAAGTTGGAGACCGAACCTCAGCCAGCCCCCATCATAACCATCAGCGCACACCATTTCCACATAGGCTTGTCAGCACCACCACAACCTCACAGTGGATGCCGAACCTCCCCCAGCATCGGAGGCCATCGAGGCCGACGAGAACGGCAATGCTCACGTGGAAATGATTGATTCTCGACCATCCCGCCCCAGGCGGACAGTTTACACGCCATCGGGTCTACGCGGCGGGATCCAAGGAAGCTGCGGCTGAGCGCGGCTCCGACCAACTCGCCCCCGAAGAGTTCCGAGAACACGCGGCAGCTGTCGCAGCCGCAGCGATAGCGGATCAAAAGTGCCCCTCACGGCGCCCGCACCGAGAAGCAAACAAAATCTTTGGTTGTGGATCACGAAGCAAAACAGGCTCTACACAAATGCGGATCATCCGCATGAGGCTGACACCCATCAAGGACGCCGGTCGACCCTGATCTCAGCACCGAATATGCCAGCGCCCCATCGCGACCCGAAGCGAGCGATCATCTCTGAGGCGGCCTGCCGAGGATGGGATATGGACACGTGCGACGTCAAGAAGGCCTTCTTGCAATGAGGCAGCTACCAGGCACTTGCGGAAGCGACGGGTGAGGAGGAGCGCGATGCCAACTCCGAGCGCTCCCCCGATGCCGTCCCAGTCCTGCGAAACGTAAAAGGGCATGAACACTTCGGCCCGGCATTCGATGCACTCCGCATGGAGAAGCCAGGCACCGGGTTCAAGGACGCACCGAGATGCTGGTCCATCCAACTCACCAAGATCATTTACCACATGCACCAAGCCACCCCTACTCTACACGACAATGCGTTTCTTGCCGAGCCCGCACATCAAGATGGCGAACGCGTCCTGCTGGCCACCCAATTCACGTTGGTGATACCAAAGTAGCAGAACTACCGCACGAGAAGACCAATTTGTGTAAGTGTCTAAAGCATGCCGTCGGTAAGGGTGAGATGAACATCAGCGAAAGGACCGTCACATGCTGCTAGACACTACGCTCACCCATACACAACAGCGGATGCGAGCTGGACCAGATCGGCGACACCCAGGGCTTGGAATCAACCTGTAGTGCAGAGCTCGTTGGTAAGCCCAGCTCCAGCTCTGAGCCCGCCTCCGAGTACCTGGCCAAGCTGCACCTCAGCCTGATATCATGGCCTTCGCCTTCACTCGCATCACACGGACTGACTTGCACCTCTACGCGATAACACCCCAGCGCCACGCGGCAGCGCCTACGCGCGGCCACATCCGCAAGCTCAGTACTCTCGTGAGATGGGCTCAGGCCGCGCCACTGAAGACCAATTCTCCACCGATACGCCGAGCAGGCAAGCTAGAAGCACACAGTGGCACGGCACTCAGAAAATAACACATAGAAGGCGTCGACGCACGACGCGCGCACCGAGGGGACACCTTGCCGCGCATGGGCGCCACTGACGCGGGCGCGCAACGGGCGTTCGTCGGTCGACGAGCGCGCCGCCCACTGGACTGGCCGCGTGGTGCTTTCAAGACGGTGGCGCGAGGCACCTTCACATATGAGTTGATGGTCGCGATCAGCTCGACGGACCACGGCCTCGCTCTAGCCGCCGCACTCCACGAGGCGTTCAAGGGCAGGGCCCGCATGGCCCCAAGGCAGCGCGACGCCAGCGAGTCGACCGGCGGCCGCTTGCACTTCCATGGGCGCGGCCACAGCCGCCACGGGTGCCAGACCATAACACTCGCTGTTGCCACGCGTGCTCCGGCTCGGCGAACTCCCGCGCCTGGGTCAGCTGCAGGCCCTGGGCGAGGAAGATGCACAGGACATGGTGGCCGACGGGCTGATTAAGGGCAGCATCGGCATATCGGCCCCCCCAAGACATAGCTGGCGGCTCTTTCCAGCAGACACACACACACACACACACACGCGCGCGCGCGGCGCACCGTCGCCCGCAACTCGGCTGGCAAACTCCTTTTTCTGTCGGGCCAGAAGCACCAGCCGTCGCCTGTCGACTAACAACAGACAGTTTGCGGTTCAAGGCTGTTTCGCGCTCCATCTCCCCATGCCAAACATTTTTCCGCATCATCATCGCATTCGGGGCGTTCGTCGTCATGTGCGCCGCGATTGAGGGGCACGTTGCAGCTCGACAGCCCAGGCGCCGCTGCCGGGGCAAATTTGGCGCAGATGCACGCAGAGAGCGCACGCGCGCGAACGCGGGAAGCGCGGCGCGGCATCAGTTGGGAAGGGCAGAGAAATGAGCGAGCGGATGGATCCGCCGCCGTTTTTCGCAACGGCAGGCTCGCGCGCCGACCGGCCTCGGAGCGCGGGGCCCCGCCGCGAGGCTCGCGGGCTGGCGGGCCCGCGCGCGCGAGCCCGACGCGCGCCGCCGCGCGCTGGCGACCGCCCGCTGCTGCGCGCGCAGGCCACGCGCTGAGGGGGGCGCCCCCTTTCGCCACCGCTGCTGCCACCGCGGAGGGGGCCGCTAGCGCCCCCGGCGGATGAGGCGCCCGAGGCGCCCAGGGACTTCTCAGCATTTCGAGGGCGCGAGCAGTCTGAGACCCCCCCGCCTTGTCACCCGAGGGCGCAGCCTCCGCGTCTCGCAAAACCGCAAGGCATGCCGCCCACGATGCCGGCGCCATCACCACGGGCGAGACGTCGGCTGGAGGAGTCGATCAGGTTGAACGGCCAGAGGCACAGGGCAGCTGCGGGCTCAAACCGCTCGGTCTCGCAATTGTTCGCCGCCTCGCGCTCGCCGTCGTCGCCGCTCGCCCGACATGTCTAGACCAACGCGCCTTCGCATGATACCTACCAGCAAAGCTGCACCTGCTGCGCGACCAACCGCGCCCCCTCCACGAGAGGTGCCGTCTACGGCGCTGGAGAAGCTGATGGAAGAGGAGCGGGCGCGCTCTCCTTCGCCACGGCCACCGCGCAGCGAGGCAACTGCGGCAGCCCGCGCCTTCCCCAGGGACTGGCACATCAGCGACGCTCTCCCCTTAAATTCGGCAGCGCGAAAGTGCCTGATCAGCGGCGCCGTCATGGGGCCGATGTTGCGCGCCGCCTTCACCAACGAGGCTCGCCGCGCAGTGGGCTCGGTGACCGACGCGAGACCGACGTCCAGCAACGAACCCATCGCGGCGAGGAAGGCGCTGGTCAGCACCAGGTTGTTTCAGGCCTGGTCGTCTTGGTCGCCTCAGGACAAGTCCGAATGCCGCAGGCACTGGCAGTTGGTCGACGGCGGCGGCTGGCCGAGCCACGGACGGCGGGGCTGCTCCCCGCCACCGCGGTCGAGCGCGCGACGACCACGCCTCCGCGCCACCCCCTGAGGCCCCAGTCGTATCCGCCCGAGCACTGGGGCCAGGAGATGGCGCTCAGCAGCGACGCGGCCCACAGCTCATGTTAGCGACCATCTCTGCCACCTCCGTTCTGGCAGCGCACCGGCGGCAGGGCGCCGATCGGCCCTCGTCGACATGCAGCCCTCCTGGCAGGCAAGGGCAAGAGCAAGAATAAGGACAACACCAAGCCCGAAGGCGGCAAGCCCAAGAAGAAATTGCGTCGCGGAGGCGAGAAGGCCAAGCGTCGGCGAGCGGCCGCCGTTTCGGCGCGCGCAGCAGCCGACGCTGGCGACGACCCAAAGTCTTTGCCAGGAAGTGCCTCAGCGTGCACGCCCAGCGAGGAGGTGAGGATGCGAGGCCGCGGCAGCTCCCAGCCTCAGGACAGCGATTGAGGCGGTGAGCCCGAGGCCATCGTGCAAAATGGCTACACATCCTTCGTGGTCATCCTCCTTGCCCTCACTTCTTCCATCCTGCCCGGTCGATCCTGCCCGGTCGAGGCGCCACCGTTCCTCAATCTCGCCTCCCCGCGCGACCTCGGGCCACCCACCGCGCTTGACATTCACGACAGGCTTTCATAATTTTCGCCGGCGGCCCATGGCCACCAAATATACACAGAAGCGACCTGACCGAACTTGTACCACTCTTACTCGCGTGAGCTCCAGCGCCGCCTTTAGAGCACGCTCGAGCTCAAGGACACACCGACAGATGGTGAGCCCGCCTTCCGCCGTGCCGCGCAGCCACTCCATACAGAGATCAAGTATCCATGTTTTTGCGTCCCCGCCAAAGTTCATCGATCGCCCGCACAGGCTCGAGTCAAAAAGGATGTTTTGCCGCCGTTTGGTTTCAGCGCCCGCGCAAACCATACTAGATCGATGATCTGAAAAAAAAAGCCGCTATCTACAACGCGTTGTCGCGCAATGCTTTGTTTTTTTTCGTCATGCTTCCAATCCCAACAGTTCTACTATTCACTCCCCCCCCTCCTTCGTCATCCCTCCCGCCCTCCTCCCCCGAAAACACCTCATTGGATATCGCCAGGACCTTCTGGAACTTGCCGATTTGCCCCCCCGCAACCTCCATGAGCCCCCCGCCCTCCCTCCGCAGGAGCTCCTCCACGAACGCGTCCTACAGCGTGGGCAACGGGCAGGGCGCGCAGGCCAAGCCGCATTGGAGGGGAGCGCGCTCGCAGCGTTGGGGGCTCCAGGGCGCGGCGGGCCGCCCACGTCAACGAATATTTCGACGACGGCAGCGGGCGCGATTCGAGTAGGGGATCGACTGCAGAGTTGACTTGCCCCAGAATGTAGTTTTCTCGTCGAGGCAACGGGAAATGCGCAGGACATTTGTAGATCTACTACGAACATTCCACGCATTTGTGTTGAAGATTCGACGTGGAAATCAGTTTTGGGGGTAAATCAATTCTGTAGTCGATCCCCTACTCGAGCGATGAGGAGCAGGAAGGAGTGAGAAGAGGGCATGTGCAGGTTCGCCTCCGATCGGGCCGAAGCCGGATGGGATCGGGCACGATCGGATCACCGAAGATCGGTCGGGTCTTCCTCCCAGGGCCGTTCCAGGTCGTCCGCTGGATGGACTGTCAGATTTGCAAATGGCCACCTGTACCACTGCCATTGCATAATTTCGGGTTTTGCCAGGGGCGGCCCAAGCTTTTGCTTGGAGGCCCCCACGGCGTTAGGAGCACCCATCCCGAGGCCCAGAGGTACACCGGGGGGGCTCCAGAATGGTGCGAAAGGTTGGGGGGGCCTTGGGCCCGGAACATTTCTGGGAGTAGACAAAAAACCGATCGACGCGCGATCCAATGGCTTGCAGCATCGAGCTGGGTGTTCACGTAGTGGTGGTACATGGTGGTGGTAGTTGCTCCACATGTGTTTTCTCCTCTGCGGCTTCGGCGGTAACTCTTTCAAGTCCATGGCGCCCAGCCTTCGAGACTGATTCCGAGTTTGGTATCGCCATGGCTCTCGTATCGACGGCTGCCGTTTGGACGCGCAATTGCACATTTTAGCATCAGCGTGTCGATGAGTCACAAACTATTGGTTGTAGAAGCTGCGGACCCTGTTCTAAACAAGGCGTTGCGGTGCATTATTCTAGCGCGTAAGAAGACATGCTCACATGTGAGATCACACCATGTATCGGGGCGTCCTGCGAGATCCCCGTTTTGAAAAAGACCGCCCCCCATGTTCCCCCCGTTTGGGTAGCTGTTGCACAAGCTTGCACTTCTGTTCATGGGCTCCGGGGAAGTATCAAGCGAGAGCCCCAATGCCAAAAGGAACTGCCCTCCATCCGTGCAGCTGTTGCATATGTTCAAGCCTCTGGCACCGCATAGAAGGACGTCTGGCGCGAGAGCCTCTTGTTGAAAAGGAACCGCCCTCCATCCTCGTAATTGTTGCAAACGCTTATGACGAGCGTGCGCGGCGCAACGGCGATAGCCACATGCTGAAAGGGAGCGGCCCTCCACCCTTGCATGCGCCGCACACATTTCAGCGAATGCGCGCGGCGCTGAGGTGTTAAGGCGAGACCCACGTTTTGAAAATCACCCTCCTCCGTGCCTGCAACGTAACTGTTGCAAGCTCTTACGGCTTTTTGCACAGCGCCAAGTCGAAAGCTCCTCCATTATGAAAACGACCCCTCGCCCTCCGTCCTTGTAATTGATGAAAGCTTTTGAGACCGATGCGCGCGGCGTGAAGGCGAGAGCATCATCCTGGCAACTGTTGCACAACTATCAAGCTGCAGATTCGCAAACGCTGAGGGAATATCAGGCAAATGCGCGCGGCGCTGCGGCTGGAGCACCGTTCTGGAAAATAACCGCCCACCGTATTTGTAACAGTTGCAAGTGTTTAAGTCGAATGTGTGCGGCGTTACTGCGAGAGCCCCATTGAACCCCTCCTCCTCCACCCTTCCTATTGCATTATTGTCAGACGAAAGAGCGCGGCGCTCAGGCGGCAGCTCCATTTTCAAAGGGAACCACCCTCCATCCCTGTACTTGTTGCAAGCTGTTCAAACATGTACACGACGCCACGACAAGATCTTTATTTCCAAAGCCACACACACACACACTCTTTTGGGCGTCAGCGGGCAGGCGACTGGCCAGGCAGTCAATCCATGCGCGCCGGGCGAGCGCGGGCTAGGCAGTCGGCCCCCCACGGAACGCGCATGAGTGGTCAGGTGCCCACCAGAATTAGGCGGGCGAGTAACGGCCGAGGCAGAAGCCAGGGCAAAGGGGGAGAGAGAGAGGGGGGGGAGAGGACACCTATATATATATATATGTATATATACATATATAGTCATACACTTGCATATACATTCACATGTGTATATATGCATATACATATGCATACACATAGACATGCACATAGACATAGACATAGACATAGACATAGACATAGACATGTACCTAGCTACCTTGTACATCTGTCTTGGTGCTGCAGTACGTAAGACAAATGTGCGCGGCGCTAGGTCTGAAGCTCCGTTGTCCATGAGAACCGCCCGAACTCGTTGAAAGTGTGAAACTGTAAGAAAAAACATGCGCGCAGCACTAAGGCGAGAGCTCCATTTCCGAATCGACCCCCCTCCAGCCGGTCTCGGGCGACAAGCCCAGCCCGCCCTACCCTGGGGGTGCAGCTGGGAGGAGTTATCTATAAGGAAAAGGAAGGAAGAGGTAGGGTCAGTGGGGGGGGAGGAGAAGAGGACGGAGGAGGAAGGAAGAGGGAGGAGAAGGAAGGAGGAGGAGAAGGGAGGAGGAGGAGGAGGAGGAGGAGGAGGAGGAGCGAGGCGGAGCGAGGCGGAGCGAGGAGGAAGAGGGGCGCGGGCAGGCCCCTCAAGAGCCTGACCGAGGCGACATGAACCCCTGAACGGCTGCCTAGGGGACGCGTGCCCAATGAGGCGCTCCGCCCTTGAGGCTCCGTCGGACTCCTCTGTCTCGCGAGCGCCTCGCGTTCTGCAAGTCTCCATCGATGTCCGTCGCCCCGAGAACTCGAGGTGGTGTCCTCCTCCTACCCCTCTCTCCCCCCCTCGTCCTCCTCGTCATATCCCCTGATTCTGCACACTGCTATTGGCACATGTCTTCTGATATTGGTTTCAACACTACGTGTTGCTTTTGTGCCGAATCCCACATGAATCAACCGGCACAGGGAAACTGGCACAGATGGGCCCAACCCACCCACCCCCAGAGGAGTCTTGATGGTTCCGCTGGCCCTGCCCGGGCGCCCCGCCGGGCCTGCTGGACCATATGGTCGTTCTTGCTGGGCTCCCCGCGACAAGCTCGGACGGCCCAAGAGAGCGCCCAGCACCGCCAAGCTGAATGAAGCAGCGAGAGGGAGCTTGGGACGGGAGGGTTGCAGCATCGGTGGCCAGTGCTGAGCTGAAATTGCTTGGGCCCACTCCCTCCCTTATCCTCTTCAAGTGGAGGGCCACAACCAAGGCAGTGAGGAACGGTGCGTAAACTGCCGATGGTCATGATTCCAGTGCCCTGCGTGACCCAACTGCAGTGTGTGTTTGGGAGGCCCTTCGGCGCTGGCCCAGAGCCAAACAGGCGAACGTAACTCTATGATTAAGTTTGGCCTGTCCCTCTACAGGGGGAATCTTCAAAAATAGTCAAAAGATAGTCTGGGGACTATTTTTGGAGCATTTTTTGACCATCTTGTTTTTTTTCCGTATTTTCAATTTTTCGTCGAAAATCCCCCTGTAGGGGGACACGCCCGACTTCAGTCCAGGAGACATCCTCCTCCTGCCCACTCGTCCCTCCTCCTGCTCTTTGCCCTTGGGCCCTCCCTCCTCCCTCCTTCTCCTCCTCCCCGCTCCTCATCGGCCTCCTCCTCTTCCTCCTCCTCCTCCTCCTCCTCCTCCTCCTCCTCCTCCTCCTCCTCACTCCTCTTCTTCCTCCTCCTCCTCCTTCTCCTCCGCTTCCTCCTACTTATCTTCCTCTTCCTGCTCCTCCTCCTTCTCCTCCTCCTCCTCATTCCTCCTCTTCTTCCTCCTCCTCTTCCTCCTCCTTCTCCTCTTCCAACTCCTCCTCTTCCAACTCCTCCTCCTCCTCCTCCTCCTCCTCCTCCTCCTCACTCCTTCTCCTCCTCCTCCTGCTCCTCCTCCTCCTCCTCCTCCTCCTCCATTCCTTCTCCTTCTAGATGACTTCTCCCTGTCGCACTCCAAGGCCAGTTTTTAGGGCGGGCTGGGCGTTTCTCCTGAAACTTCCTCACCAACTATGACTCTGAAGATTAAAAAGTGAAAACAGTTTCACAGATGGAGGGCGGGTGGTTTTCAAAATGTGGCTCTCGCCTTAGCTCCGCGCACATTCGTTTTCAAACTTTGCAAGAGTTTCACGGATTGAGGGCGGGTGGTTTTCAAAATGTGGTTCTCGCCTTAGCGCCGCGCGCACTCGTTTTCAGAATTTGCCAGAGTTTCACGGATTGGGGGCGGGTCGTTTTCAAAATGTGGTTCTCGTTTTAGCGCCGCGCGCATTCGCTTTAAAAACTGCAGTAGTTTCACGGATTCAGGGCGGCTCCTTTTCAAAATGTGTTTCTCGCTTTAGCGCCGCGCGCATTCCTTTTCAAATTTTGCAAGAGCTCACGGACTCCCATGATCAACGTACCAGAACTGGTGTTTTGGAAGGATTCAGGATTAATTATGCGGGTGCAACAGTTATGTGGATTCGTAATGTTGTCAGGTTGATACGTGGGCGTTGAACTCCCGAGAACAATGTTTTGGCATGCTTCAGGATCTTCAAACGGTTGTCTTCCAACGAGGCAGTTCCCTCATTGGAAATGAACCGTTGTGGGGGCCTATGAAGAAGGAGCTTGGAGGGAGGGTTAATTCCAACATCGTTGTTGACTCTTGGTTTTACACTTGTCCTTCTCCTCCTCCTCTTCCTCATCCTCCTCCTCCGCCTCCTCCTCCTCATTCTCCTGGAACAAATATAAGACTCTACGCTTCCTTTAGGGCTTAAAGGTCCCCAGGTGGTTGGCTTGCCTAAGTGAGCAACGAACGACACCCAAAGTTCGGGAAGTCAAGGCGAATCGAATTCGATGACCCAGTCACCCTCCCATATCTATTCGGGCAGCGCAACAGGCTTTAGAGGACCAGGCGGAACGCTCCACCCCCCCCTCTCTGGCGCCCTGCTTCCCCTCGAGGCGGCGTCGGAGGATCTCTTCATCAGCGAAGGGGTGGTGCCGGATTGTGCGGGGAGGTTTCGGACTCCACGGGAGGAGCTTCGGTGATTAGGAGCCACCGCATCTGCTCACTTCTGGAGTCCTCCGCTGCCCTGGGGTTGGGGCCACATCGGGGCCACCACAGGCGAGGGAAAAGGGGAAAAGGAGCGCTGGCACCCGATCCCCAACCTCAGCAGCCCGGGCCCGGATCGCCCCTATCCGAAACCGACTGCCCTGACTGGCCGTGGAGGCACGCTGGTGGATAACAGCCAAGGAGCTGGGAAAACCGTCAGGAAGCTGCAGATCCAGAGGCATGGCGGATCACGGGCGGGACCCCCCGGGATTAGCGCGAGGGCCTCAAACATGAGATGCCTCCGGAGGTCCTGCTGAGGGGGGGGCCGCCCGCTCGATTTCGCCACGTCGCACCAGGTCTTGCGGGCCGCGACCGTCACCAGGGACGAGGAGGACCCGGAGGAAAGCGCCGCAGGCGGGCGTTTGCCAGGACCCGGACCAGGACTTAATGAACACCGCCAACGAGCAGCGACTGCGGGCTTGAAAGACCAACCCCAGGGACCCCCGCAGGGCCTACGAGGGATGACTCTGGGAGGCCCGCGGAGGACGGGCCGCCGGCCAGGAGGCGGAGGACAGGTGGGACCCCCTCTCGAGGGCGGGCCGGCGCGGGTCGAGCTGGCCCCCGTCCGAGCCCGCCTGCGGCTCACACTGGGCGGTCTCGGGCCACCATCAGAGAACCCGAGCCCAGGGGCGGGCCCTAGAGAAGGAGGAGGAGGAGGAGGAGGAGGAGGAGACGGAGACGGAGACGGAGACGGAGGAGGAGGGGGATGGGGAGGGGGAGGAGGGGAGGAGTAGGAGGAGGGAGGAGGAGGAGGAGGAGGAGAGGAGGGAGGAGGAGAGGAGGAGACGGAGGAGAGGGGGGGAGGGGGAGGGGAGGGGGGAGGAGGAGTGGGAGGAGGGGGGGAGGGAGGAGGGAGGAGGAGGAGGAGGAGGAGGAGGAGAGAGGAGGAGGAGAGGAGGAGGAGGAGGAGGAGGAGGACGACGACGACGGACGGACCCCTCTGGAGCTGGTGTCTGTGTCTGAAGACTGGTGAAGTGCTCTAGGACCGAGCTATACTCGAAGATTGAGGGCCATTGCCCCCTGCACGGCCTACGTAGCTTCGAAACTACCAGCCTCCCTGGCATAAGCGGGCAGCACTACGGGCGAGAGAGGGGGGGAAGCCAGCAGAGGCAAAAGCAGAGGAGGGAGGAGAGGTTAGAGGAATGCCCTGGCCCGCTCCCCTAGACCGCGTGCCACGGCCTCCATCTCCCTCACGATGTGGCGGTGGCGGACGCGGGGGTGGGGGAACGCATGCCGTGGCGTTGCGATCCCCCCTCGTATTATGACTACCCTGTCTAAGCGACGGCGCACTTAAGCTACGGTCGGGATTAATAGGCGATTTCTGTCGTAACGCCTGCCGCTCGCCACCTCTGTGGGAAAAAGGGCAGGAATTGTCGCAACGCCGATTCCCTTTCTCACTCCCCGGGCCGATGCCTACTTCATGTTGTGGGTGCTCAGGCCGGTGTGCAGGATGCGCTCGAGATGGCTCATTGGCGCCGCACCGCGTTTGCGAACGGTTCCGAGCTGTTCGAGGCAGTTGGCGATCACGGTTGTCTGCGCGTTCACGTTGAGCTGTATCTTCACGTCTGTCTCCTTGTAGGCGGTGCTGACCTTCACCATCACTAAGATCTCGGACGCCGCGTCCATGGACAAGGAGTCCACGTGCTGCCTCATCTCGGTCAAGGCCTTGCTGTTGGCACGTCCCACCGCCTCCCCCTCCTTGACCAGGCCGTCCACGAGTCCCACCACGCATGCCAATGAGATCGTGCCGTGCTTGGCGATCTCGGCCTCGGGCTTCGCCTCGGCGCGAGCCTTCTGGACCACCTCGACCCAGCCCTTGACCCGCTGACGGGCGAGCAGCACCAGCTGCAGACCAACCGGCGCGATGAGGGTGGTCAGCGTCACGGCTTCCTGCTGCCGGGTGCGGACGCCCAAGTTCAGCAGCAGCTTCAGCACGACCGGGAAGAGCCTCGCTATCTTGGAGGCGTCCATCTCCTCGAGTCCCTCCATCACCTCGTCGTCCACCAGCTTGCTGTCGGTGCGCTTTTCGCCCTGCCCGCGTCGGCCGACTCGTGGCCTCTTGCCTGCTTTTGCAGGCGGCCTGCCTCTAGCTTCATCGGGGCGGGGAGGGCCGAGAACATGCCACCGGAACTCCGGAAGAGGCTGCGGCAGGTGTTGGACGAGATGGTCCTGCAGGGCTTGGAAATCCTGAAAGGGTTGCAAACAGATCGAACAGGTGTCCTTGGGGGGGTCTGCTACTGGGTAATTTCTTGCCGAACCGTCTACAATGCACCTTCCATGCCTGTAGGCGTTAGTTAAATGACGGACCGCCGTAGTCCTGTCCTTGAGCGTGCTCTTGCACACCACGCATTAATTCGTCAACGTCACTGCACAAATCGTCCCCCTCCCGCCGTGTTGCCCGCCCGTCGATTGTTGTTGGTGTACCACCAAGGCCCGGTTAGATCTGAATCGTCGCATGCACGCATGCCCGTCGGCAGTCAGCAAGTCGCACACGTGCTCGCCGTGCTCCCATTCCCCGCTCTCTGTTGTGGGGTCGGGGGGAGGTGATGGGGTGAGCAGCCATTCTGCGCGGATTACTGCAAAATCCATTCAACGAAAAATGCGGCGCGCCTCCCCGTCTCTGAAAATGGTCAGCGGATCATCCCCGATTGCCCCCCAAAGGTCCCTTCCGACTTCCAAGCTTCGAAGAGATTCTAGATCCCCGCGGAATTGCACAGACCATGGATTGCTTGTCGCTGTAGTGGGAGGGGCGCCGGAGTCGGCAGGCAGCCAAGAGAAAAGCTGAGGGCGTGGAACTTCATTCCGGGAGACACCGAACACAGACGCAAGTTCCTGACAGTGCCACTCGGGCCGTGCAGAAATTTTCTGCCATTATTTTAGCCTCTGAACTCGAAGTTCGATAGCAATGGGAACGAGCCTCAGACGTTTCCAGACTTCCAGATTCGAGGGGGAACGAATGACGGTGATCTCCCTCCCTTCCTCGTCCACCCGGATCTGCTTCTCTGCTACTCCCCCGAGAAGGGCTCGTCTGTATCTCACGCACGTCGAGTCGATTCGGTCGATCTGCGCAGTACCCAGCACAAGCGACGTAAGCCCAGATATACCCGCCCCTACCACATTGCTGCGATAGACCATTCGTTTGTGACGCCAGCTTTTGCAAGATGACCAAAACCAAACCGTTTCATAGAGTGCCATCCCCTTGGAACCGCGGCGCACCTCGCTTCAACCTCAGGCCACCAGTCGTGACCAGCATCGAACAAGGCTCCCAAGAAGGGAGCGTTTTGAACGACGTGCCCAGGTAGGGACCAAGAGTTGGAATACACGTACTTTGTGAAACCGTGCGACCTTGGACCTACATAGTGTGGGGCAATGGCTTCCTTGCCTTGGCTCTGGGAGACGCCGCTTTGGAGAAGCTCTCTGTCAAAAATCGCATCCGAACTCCGAATCACAGTGCACGTATGTTCCGGGTCACTCGTTTGGTGCGACTTGTTCACGTCGTCAGCATACACACGCAGTGACAGATCACATTCTCTACCTGTGATGGGGCATATGGCATACAGATCATGTGGGTGCCGCTGGCTTAGTTGCGACGTCCAGCTCTGGACCGGCACACTGAAAGCATCCCGAAACACTGTTGCTGCACCCACGTCCCCTTGAAGACTCCCCGTCCCATTTTTGAACCATTAGTTAATACTGTCGGCCTGCACAAGAAACTTAGCATCCCGGTGTCGCTGGCACAAGAAAGGGGCTTCGTCCTTGTGGTAGATTCTGTAGGTTGCGTCGTCCAAGCGCGGGTGCACCACAGACGCAAACGCATTTGTCATGTCGTGCTTGGTATCAACCACTGATATGCGAGCGGCCCTCGCCCTCCGCCCAAGCACGGCCGTGGTCCTGATAGCTCCAGATCGCGACCTGCCCTTGAGATAGCCGTATTCTTCGTCGGGAATTTGGGTGGCTCCACGTCGGGCCGATTTTACCCAGGCTTTGCCGAAAGAGCAGAAGCCGTGGAGCAGTCGTGTGCCAAACGTGCGCGCCTTCCCGTTGAATTTAGGAACCTGGTAGGTCTGGGACTGGTTCCACTGCGTCAGAAGCCGCCCTCGCCTTCGAACCCCAGCCAAAATTGTCGTAACCCATTCGTTGAACAATGGCCCTGGGGTTTCAGCGGGGGCCGCTCCGAGACCAGCCGTAGTCGTCGTAGGGGTTGGACGGTTGGACATGAGAAGGGCCCAGACCTCCGAGGGGACCGACCAAGGCACTGCTGCCCGGCGTCGTTTCCCAACTCTGAATCGCTCGGCGATGCGTTCTCGGTCAGGGTTGGCTCGCAACCAGTTCTCGTCCGACAATTGGGTGTGTTGGTGAAGCATCTCCTGAGAGCGGTCTTCCTGGACAGGGTCGGTCGGGGTCGCAAGCATGCCGCCCTGTTGGGGGGGTAGGGCGAGGTCTGATATCCACTCGTCCATGGTAGGATGGGAATCTGGGAGACGGTTGTAATTCCGTTTCCGGGGACCCACTCCGCTGCATGCCAACAGGCGACATATCCTCCACCCCTCTTGTGCTTCCCCCCGTCGGTGCGCCTCCTCCAGCTCCTGTCCCAACTGTTCCTCCCGCAATCGGTGTAATTCGCGTCGCATCGATCGGCATTGTCGGGTTAGCCGGCCCAGACGTTGAACAGTTTCGATATCATCCGTGATCGCACTCCGAGCTTTCCCTCGATCCTTCAGGGCCTGCGTGCGCTGTCGTGCGAGAAGCTGGTACTGCTGTGGTAGAGCACGCGGGGATGCCCCAAAATGAAAACCCCCCTGTTCCTGCAGGATCGACATGAGCTGTCCCCATGAGTCTTCGAGGGTGGGGGTGTGGAGCACGAGCTCTTCAACTGACTGGCGCCCGCTCTGAACAAGGTGCTGTCCCACGGCATCTTCCACAGCTTGCCGGAACGGCGTTGCTGCTCTTTCAGAGGAAAGCGCACGCGCTAGATGAACAAAATCCCATCGTGCTGGTTCGTCGCCCCCTTGGTACTGAAGACGGACATCAAGCTCTGGGTAGAACGCCATGTGATCTCGGGGCCTCGCATCGAGTATGGCCTGGAGCTTCCGGGTCGATCGATACAGCTGGCCAAACCGGGTGATTCGAGGGATCGCCGATATCGGAGCCAGGACATGATCGATACGTGATGTACGTCGAGGACCAAAATAGCTGGGGCCGCAACTCCAGAACGTATCCAGCAAGCCTAAGTCAAAATCTTCCGCGGCTCGTCTGAGCAAGCCCTCTGCCAGATGCTCTTCAGATCTACCGTATGGCCCCACTGCCTCAGACTCCACTCGTACCAAACCGTGGGTCCCAGGGGCAAGACCGATACCGTCGTTCGCATCCGTCGCAATTATGGGAAGAGTGCGGTTGGGTAAGGAGGCGAGGACAGACGTGAGGAAATCCGTAACGTGCATTGCCGTGTTGTGAATACGTGCACGCTCCCGCCCGTCCCGACTACGTGGGCAATAGTACAATGCACACACCACCAGATCGAAGTTGTGTCCTTTGATACGCACAGCCGCCGCACGTCCACTGATACACTTCTTGGGGGTCCAGATCTTAGTGATATTCTTACCCTTGATGGTGCTCTTGTTAAGCAGTAGTGCAATTCCACAAGAGCAATTGCTGTAGTTTTCGTGTGGGGACCACCCGAAGTGCAAAGCCCTGAAGTGCGGCACGTGCTGAAGGTCGTGTGCAAGTATGCGCTTCCGCCCAGTTCCCACAAGAATTACAATGTCGATGTGAGCGTATTCGAGCGTGATCTCGTGTAGTCGGTCGGGGTCGGACGCTGAGAGAGGGTTCCAATATACTATGCGCATGCGGTCATGTGGGAGAGAGGGCAGGGGGCGCTGGTCCGCTCGACGGCGGTTCAGGCGCGAAGGCGCCGAGCTTGCGCCCCGGCCGCGGCAGGCGTGGCCAGAGCCAAGCGCGGCTAGGAGGAGGAGGAGGAGGAGGAGGAGGAGGAGCTGCGCACCCTCACCCTCCCACCCTTTCTGGGAGAGAGCTCCCTCTCGCACAATGGGTCCCGCCAGGAGGAGGGCACGCAGCCCCAGATCGGTGGAGGACGCCTCAAGGCACAGAGAGAGGAGCTCCAGGACGGCTGCATCTTCGGCAACCTCGCGAATGGGCACGCGGTCGACCTACGCCACCAGTTGGAGGCAGTGGCTCATGCTCACGCGGGCTAGGGATTAGATCCCATACTTAACCGGCATGGGAGCGGAGGGCAGACAGAAGGACGAGGACACCCTGTTGGATTGGGTCGTCCAATTGTCCCACTACCCAAAGAGGTCTCAGGGAACGATCCACAACAAGCTCATGGCCATCCGACACTGTCACGCGGCGGCTGGCCACCCAGAGCCCCTGGAGCTGGCCACGCGCATGTGGTCGGCTTTTGGAGGCCTCCGCCAGATAGGGGCGAAGCAGGACTGGAAGTACCCCGCCACACCGGAAATGCTGGCCTGGCTCCGCTGGGGGCTGGCCACGGGAATGGTAGAGGACGCCGCCAAGCGGGCTGCCATCTCGGCGATTATCTTCTTCATGCCCCGCGCCTCGGAGCATTTGGGGGACCCCTACAAACCTGGGGCCACGAGCTGGGTCCTGGTTGGAAGGGACGTCACACCCGAGGAAGGAAGGAGCCATTTGCCCCAGACTCGGAACGCCAGATGAGGCGGTCATTTACACCAAGTGGAACAAGTCGGATCAGTACAACTTCGGGTGCTACGGGAACCATTACACCACGAGCAATGACCACTGCCCGGCACGGGCCCTGGCGGAGCTTGAACGCCTGACGCCCCAAAGGTGGAGCTCGGATGGGGAACATCCCTCTCTTCAGGGATCAGAAGGGGGACCCAATCAGGAGGCAGGAGATCAGGGGCCTCCTGGATCAGGCCGCGTTCGCGGCGGTAGGGATCCACCCGTCCCATATAGGGAGCCACTCTCTCAGGATCTGACGGGCCACCGCCATGTACCTTGCAGTGCCAGACCTGGAGCGCCTCAAGAGCTTCGGCAGGTGGACGTTCAGCGCCCCCCACGTCTACCAGGGAAGCCCACGAGCCCATGAGGGGACTGGCGGAGGCGATGTCCGCCCAGAACTACGAGCTCACCAGAGGGAGTGCGAACAGGATGGGACCAAGGAAAGCCACTCAGGAGGAGAAAGCGAGGAAGGTCCGCTTCTCCGCGGACCCACAGGAGGAGGTGGCCCCAGCAACTTAGCGTTGACTTGCCTGGTTCGGCGTGCACAGTGCTCGGAGGGAGCTCTCCTCACGTTCAAGTCTTCACGTGCTGCACGCGGCATGGCGCGCAGCCCCAGAATAGTTCCAGCGGTCTACCCTAGCGCTTCTATACGTCTAAGCTTTCTGGGATCCCAGGTCAATGCACCTCCCTGTGGCACCAGAGACCTGCAGCAAGGAGGGAGGAGGCTAGGGCCCCTGCCCTTCGGATGGGCAACCCTAGCCACAGGTCTAGGCTGGACCCCCCCCCCATCGAGCTGCGCTTTGCGCGGCACGCAAGGTTGGGCCTCATGGAGCGTTTTGGTAGGCGGCGGACCGCACGGCGGTTGATCCCAGTCTGCGCAGCGGAAAAAATGTATCCCGCCCCCTTGCCCCTTTTTGCAAACGGTCGGTCGGCCACCAGGAAATGTGTGAATATGTACATGCGTATGTGAATTCAAACCTGTATATATGTGTGTAAGCGAGCAGTTTCGAAGTGCTAAAGGCTCTTGTGTTACATATATAAATATATACATATATGTATTGTGAACAGTGCTGAGACGAGACCCCCATGTGTTTGAAAACGGGCCGTGCTACATAGTTGTAGCTGCTGCATCAAAGAAACAGATACAACGAATGCACGCGCGTGGCTAAGGCGAGGGCCCCACTTTGAATTATCTTGGCGAAGAACCCAACCATATGCAATTGTGAGTGCCGCAATCGTGAATATCTTCTTCGGTGGCGCTCCCTATGGGGCCACGAAACGCGTGAGGGGTGTGCCGAAATGGGTGTGCGGGACGCATGCGGGCACACCCACTGGGACCTTCGGTGGAGCTCCCTATGGGGCCACGAAACGCCGAAATGGGTGTGCGGGACGCATGCGGGTGAGGGAACCTCGGTGCGGACGCAGCTGGGACCTTCGTGGAGCTCCCTGTGGGGCCACGAACGTGTGAGGGGTGTGCCGAAATGGGTGTGCGGGACGCATGCGGGCACACCCACTGGGACCTTCGGTGGAGCTCCCTATGGGGCCACGAAACGTGTGAGGGTGTGCCGAAATGGGTGTGCGGGACGCATGCGGGCACAGCACTGGGACCTTCGGTGGAGCTCCCTATGGGGCCACGAAACGTGTGAGGGGTGTGCCGAAATGGGTGTGCGGGACGCATGCGGGCACACCCACTGGGACCTTCGGTGGAGCTCCCTATGGGGCCACGAAACGTGTGAGGGGTGTGCCGAAATGGGTGTGCGGGACGCATGCGGGCACACCCACTGGGACCTTCGGTGGAGCTCCCTATGGGGCCACGAAACGTGTGAGGGGTGTGCCGAAATGGGTGTGCGGGACGCATGCGGGCACACGCACTGGGACCTTCGGTGGAGCTCCCTATGGGGCCACGAAACGTGTGAGGGGTGTGCCGGCATGGGTGTGCGGGACGCATGCGGGCACACCCACTGGGGCCTTCGGTGGAGCTCCCTATGGGGCCACGAAACGTGTGAGGGGCGTCCCGACATGAGTGCCGAAATGGATGTGCGGGACGCATGCGGGCACACCCACTGGGACCTTCGGTAGAGCTCCCTCTGGGGCCACGAAACGTGTGAGGGGTGTGCCGAAATGGATGTGCGGGACGCATGCGGGCACACCCACTGGGACCTTCGGTGGAGCTCCCTATGGGGCCACGAAACGTGTGAGGGGTGGGCCGACATTGGTGTGCGGGACGCATGCGGGCACACCCACTGGGACCTTCGGTGGAGCCCCCTATGGGGCCACGAAACGTGTGAGGGGTGTGCCGAAATGGATGTGCGGGACGCATGCGGGCACACCCACTGGGACCTTCGGTGGAGCTCCCTATGGGGCCACGAAACGTGTGAGGGGTGTGCCGAACATGGATGTGCGGGACGCATGCGGGCACACCCACTGGGACCTTCGGTAGAGCTCCCTATGGGGCCACGAAGCGTGTGAGGGGTGTGCCGACATGGATGTGCGGGACGCATGCGGGCACACCCACTGGGACCTTCGGTGGAGCTCCCTATGGGGCCACGAAACGTGTGATGGGTGGGCCGAAATTGGTGTGCGGGACGCATGCGGGCACACCCACTGGGACCTTCGGTGGAGCCCCCTATGGGGCCACGAAACATGTAAGGGGTGTGCCGATATGGGCGTGCGGGACGCATGCGGGCACACCGGCTGGGACCTTCGGTGGAGCTCCCTATGGGGCCACGAAACGTGTGAGGGGTGTGCCGAAATGGATGTGCGGGACGCATGTGGACGGTGGCATTGGGATCTTCGGTGGAGCTCCCTATGGGGCCACGAAACGTGTGAGGGGTGTGCCGAAATGGGTGTGCGGGACGCATGCGGGCACACCCACTGGGACCTTCGGTGGAGCTCCCTATGGGGCCACGAAACGTGTGAGGGGTGTGCCGCAATGGCGTGCGGGACGCATGCGGGCACACCCATGGAAACGAAACGTGTGAGGGGTGTGCCGAAGTGGGTGGTGGTGACGCATGTGGACAGTAGCACTGTGACCTTCGGTGGAGCTCCCTATGGGGCCACGAAACGTGTGAGGGGTGTGCCGACATGGATGTGCCGGACGCATGCGGGCACACCCACTGGGACCTTCGGGGGCCTTCGGTGGAGCTCCCTATGGGGCCACGAAACGTATGAGGGGTGTGCCGACATGAGTGCCGAAATGGATGTGCGGGACGCATGCGGGCACACCCACTGGGACCTTCGGTCGAGCTCCTTATGGGGCCACGAAATGAGGGGTGTGCCGAAATGGATGTGCGGGACGCATGCGGGCACACCCACTGGGACCTTCGGTCGAGCTCCTTATGGGGCCACGAAACGTGTGAGGGGTGTGCCGAAATGGATGTGCGGGACGCATGCAGGCACACCCACTGGGACCTTCGGTGGAGCTCCTTATGGGGCCACGAAACGTGTGAGGGGTGTGCCGAAATTGGTGTGCGGGACGCATGCGGGCACACCCACTGGGACCTTCGGTGGAGCCCCCTATTGGGCCACGAAACGTGTAAGGAGTGTGCCGAAATGGGCGTGCGGGACGCATGCGGGCACACCCACTGGGACCTTCGGTGGAGCTCCCTATGGGGCCACGAAACGTGTGAGGGGTGTGCCGAAATGGATGTGCGGGACGCACGTTGGCGCTGTGACGGTGGAGCTCCTTATGGAACTGTGCCGAAATGGGTGGGGGTGACGCATGTGGACGGTGGCACTGGGGCTTCGGTGGAGCTCCCTATGGGGCCACGAAACGTGTAAGGGGTGTGCCGAAGTGGGTGGGGGTGACGCATGTGGACGGTGGCATTGGGGCCTTCGGTGGGGTTCGCTTTGGGGCCACGAAACGTGTGAGGGGTGTGCCGAAGTGGAGGGGGGTGACGCATGTGGACGGTGGCACGGGGCCTTCGGTGGAGCTCGCTATGGGGCCACGAAACATGTGAGGGGTGTGCCAAAGTGGGTGGGGGTGACGCATGTGGACGGTGGCACTGGGGCCTTCGGTGGAGATCCCTATGGAGCCACGAAACGTGTGAGGGGTGTGCCGAAGTGGGTGGGGGTGACGCATGTGGACGGTGGCACTGGGACCTTCGGTGGAGCTCCCTATGGGGCCACGAAACGTGTGAGGGGTGTGCCGAAATGGGTGGGGGTGACGCATGTGGACGGTGGCATTGGGGCCTTCGGTGGGGCTCCCTATGGGGCCACGAAACGTGTGAGGGGTGTGCCGAAGTGGGTGGGGGTGACGCATGTGGACAGTGGCACTGTGACCTTCGGAGGAGCTCCCTATGGGGCCACGAAACGTGTGAGGGATGATGACAGCGATGAGGATGATGATGATGGTGATGATGCTGATTATGATTACGATGATGATGCTGATGATGATGTTGATGATGATGATGATGATGATGACGATGATGGTGACGATGATGGTCGTGAGGATTATGACATTGATGATGATGGCGGTGATGATGACGACGATGATGATGATGACGATGTTGATGGTGGGAGGAGGGAGGAGGGAAGAAGGGGGGGAGGAGGAGAAGAGGAGAGGAGACGCGGGGCGCTGTCTCTTCAAAACGAGGACCCAACACCACAGGATGTTTGGGAAAAAGGAAAGGCCCTCGATCCGAATTGGTTTTGCTGATTCGTAATTCGGCTGCGCGGCGCTAAGACGCAGGCCACATGTTAAAAACGATTCCTCCATGTTCGAAGCTGCTGCGAACTTTTAAGACGAATGTGTGCGGCGCTGAACCCCCTCCATCTTTGAAGCTGCTGCACAAGGTTACATCGAGTGCGCGCGGCGCTAAGGCGAGAGCAGCACTTCGAAAACGAACCGCTGCTCATCCTAGAACCACAAGTTATTGAGGTCAAGATAATACACGGCGAAGGCGTCTCAGGCAGAATGCCCATCCCGCCCTGCTGACACGTTTGGTGGTGCGACATGGATGAATTCATGCTTGTAGCGGAGGGAGCAGGAAGAGGAAAAATACCAAAAGGAGCTGGACGGAGACGACGACGAACACGACGACGACGACGACAACGACGACCACGACCACGACCACGACCACGACGACGACGACGAGGACTACGAGGAGGAGGACGAGGAGGACGAGGAAGATGAGGAGGACGAGGAGGACGAGGAGGACGAGGAGGACGAGGAGGACGATGAGGAGGACGAGGGGCACAAGGAGGCTCAAGGAGGACGAAGAGGAAGATGAGGAGGAGGACGAGGATGATGAGAAGGAATAGGACGAGGAGGACGAGGACGAGGAGGAACAGGAGGAGGAGGGGCCGTAGCCATTTTGGATCAGCCGCTGCCCGGAGCCACATTCTGCCGGTCATTGGAGGGTGTATCCAGTCAGGGCCCAAGTTACCCGACCAATGGCGCCGACCCCATTCGGCTTGGATGGAGAGCCCGGCCACTCCTTCCAATCGGCACCCAACCGGCACCATCGCACAATGAGGAGGGCAAATGTTCAAGCGTAGTCTTGGCGACATTCCCCCTGGGCAGGGGATGGCCTTTTCGGCCGCTCGTGGCTCTGTGGATGGTGATGATGAGCTACCTCCTGGCCAGAGTCGCCGCGCTGATGATGGTGCAGCTGGCCGGCCCCTGGAAAGCTCGCACAAGAACGCTGGTGAGACAACGCATCGGGAAGCAGGCCAGTTAGATGGTCGCGTCTTCTGAGCAGTTGTCGCAGACCGTGCGCAAGTCGTACGACAACCTGTCCAAGCGCGTGGAGGCTCGAATGGCGAAGACGGAGGCACAGGTATCGATCCACGGCGCGAAGTTCGCAAAGCCGGAGGAGCAGATGCAGCATTCGCAGCAGGTCTTCGGCGAGATCAAGTCAGTCGCCCCTCCACCGACGGATGCAGACCTCTCGTTCGAGGGGGCGGTGGACAACAATATCAGTGTCATTCGTTCTGAAGGGCTCCTTTCGCGGGAGAATGTTCTCGAGTGTCTTAGCGGGTGGCTGGCGCGTTGCAACTTTGATGAGACAGATGCTGTACTGCAGGGTGAACCAGTTACTCGTCGACTCGTATTGCAGATGGCTGGGGAATCTATTTTTGTTAATAGGAGGGTGGCGCAAGCGTTGGGACCCCTTCGACGTGGAGATGGCTCGTGAGAAAGATTCAATGCCCAGCATGAAGTGCATGTGCCTGGACACAAGAGCCCGACGTAGGTCAAGAAAGAGCTCGCCGTCAAGCAGGTCAAGAAGGAGCTCGCCCTCAAAGTCATCAGAATGGGACTAATCACCATGGCTCCCAAACGCCAAGTTCTACGCTGACAAGGCCAAAGGTGAGTTGCCGTCGGCATGGAAAGGCCTGGTCACAATTACTCCTATGCCTGGCAATGATCCTCCCCAGCTTTACTACAGCACCGCGAACCCCGCGGAGACCGGACTCGACAAGAATGCTGCGGCAGAGAGACTCAGTGGATGCTTCGAGAAGCCCCCCCAGACCGAGTGGATTTGACAATGTATTGAGGGTCTCGATGAGACCCTGGGGACACCAACTGGCCCTTGGAGTTCTTGTCCTGGAATATCCGCGCGCTCTCCCATTATGCAGCGTCGATGCGTTCTCGCAAGCTCTCCGACCCCAATACGCATATCAGAGCGGCCAGCGCAGTGGCATTGCAGGAACGCTTCGGGGCAACATCCGAATTGGATGATTTCCTGCATCGCTCGCACATCAAAGTTTGGAAACCTCGCACTCTTCATCGCGGGCCACGACGCCAGTAGAGTAGTGGCGCTCGCGCCGCGCTCTGCTCATCTCGGCGATCAGGCCCCTGCCGCATCGTCTGAGGCGATTAGCGATTATTGAGGGGAGGGTGCTTAAAACTAAGACCACACTTACAATCATAGCATCACAGCAGAGGGGGGGGAGGTATCTATTTCGTGTTATTCGAATGCTACGCATGGAGGCCGCTGAGCGCCCGCTGTCTAGGCTCGCGGCGCTACTCGGGGATTCCAACGTCGCCGAGGAGTCGCCCAGGCACGTCTCGGATCACCCAGGGAAACTCAGGAGGCGCTCGCTGATTGGAGCTCTCAGCGGGGGGGCCCGGCACCACCTCTTTCGGGGCTGTCTAGGATTCCAACTTCCTGGCCCTACTCGCCATCACGGTGCACAACGCATTCTCCATTATATGCACAGACGATTCGTCTCCATCCCCGGTCGGGCGACGAACCAGCCGCGCGCGTCAGGGCAGAGTCGTTCGATGCCGAGGCGGCGCCCGACCGCGCTCGGATCGCCGCCCGGTTGGCCAGCGGCCCCCCTCGCCCTCCCGGAGAGCCCTCTATCCCCAAATTCGTTTGTGAGCACCCCGAGTTCAGGCATTGTCTTTGGAAAGTCTGGGAGACCTCCACGGGCGAACCTTGGCCCCCGCCTGCGCTCCTGGACTTCCGCGCCAGAGCGATGCGAGAGGCTGCCAGTCACGTTAGGAACCTGCTGATAAAACGCCACCCGGGCGAGCCCCTTGCGAATCACATCGCGCCCAAGAGCATCGCCCTTGCGGCGCGGCGCCAAGATGCCAAATTAGCTGCTCGCCCGATCGGCTTGCGCCCCCATCCGGAGCGAATATCTGGAGCTAGACCCAGTCTCTAAAGGTTACCCTGGAAGCCCCGCGGCAGTATCTCCCGGTCTCATTTTGACACATAATATAGTCGCCGACAGAGAAGAAGGGGAAGCCCGTCGACTACTCAAAGAGCCCCCCTAGACTCCCAGAAAGGCAAGATTCGTCGTCGTCTCCGAGGCGCGGTTGCTCGAGCCCGTCTCGGGTCGCCTTGCGACAGCAGGACGACGCCCCCTGCTGTCTGGCATGATGGGGCGGTCAGCCCATCGCCGTCGGGAGTATTTGAAGCACCTTGCCGAGCGCTGGAGCCAGGCATTCGCCGCTCGAGAGATTGACGTTTCGAAGGGGTACTTCTGCAAGTACTTCCCGAAGTTCCCTGATCTCGCCCCGCCCAACGCGAAAGACATTGAGCGCTCGCTCGCGAAGGCCGCTCGCAGAACTCAGGGGTCCGACGGGGCGCCGCGTGCTGGCCGGCGCTGTCGCCCATATGGGGCCGAGATCCTCGACGAGCCCTCGCGGCGCGTTCTTGGGGGGGCAGCGCGCGCTGGTCTCTGTCGGCGATGCGCGAGGGGCCTTCACTCCCGAGGGGGCGTAGGAGGATGACCAGAAAGGTTCGATTGCCAGGGATGCTGGGCCCACGAGACCCTGAGGGCTCGGGGGCACGGCCGACAAAGCGCCCGCGGCTGAGGCCTCGGGAAGGCCACAACACACGTTGTGCACTTCATCCAGCGAGGGTTCGTCCCAGGGAGGAATTATAGTTTAAACGCTTCCAAAATGGACACTCAAGCTGGCGCTGCTTCTGCCGATCCTTCGCCATTGCTCAACCTGCCAGTTCTTGTCACTTCTGCTCGCGGCCAGGTCTTTCCATCGATCTCGCACACTCAGCCTCTCATGGTATTGTGGCGGATGCAATTACCCCTGCCGCTTCTTAGATTCATGGAAGTCACGCGCGAAGACACGTCCTTCATTTCTCGCATGTCATCACAAGTGGTGCGCTGCAGGAATTTCCTGTTCCTGGAGTACTTTACGCGATGACATCGCATTCCTTCCTCTGCCGCATGCTTGAGGATATTGATAGGTAGTTGAAGCTTCGCAGTCTTGCTCGGGATTGCGCAGGTGATGCAGGTGATGTTCGCCATGATTTGGCAGACCTTTGGCTCTTCAAGAATATCGTTGATAGTGAACGCGCAGCAGGATTAAATACCACGGTTGAGAAATGCTGCATCGTTCCCATGGCGGGCGCTTTCAATGACGACCTGGTGGCGCTGTGTCGTGGTTGATTGGATCACTTTCAACCTGAATGGTCGAATTTCCGGATAGTGAGCACGGTGACTTACCTGGGCCCGGCGGTGGGACGTGCGGTTGGCGATTTGAGTTGGAAACTGTAATTTCTGACATGGGCGAGGCGCTCGGTGTGCTCGCGTCTGCTCCGACGCGGCTGGTTGCCATCGCAACCTATGTATACAACAAGAGATGCGCATCTGCACTCACGCTTGTTGCCCAAATTCAACCTCATCCGAAGGCCCCCTCCTTTCTCACTTCCTCCACGCTTCGCTGCGAGCACGCCATTTTCCCGTCTCTGTATATTGTGCCCTGTTGTCGTCTCTCGAGGGCGGGCTGGTTTGACCTTGAGAAGTGGGGGGGGGGGGGGGCCCTTTCTCGTATCCCTTTCTTGCACTATCCGTGGCCACGCTGCAGAGATCCGCTTTGGTCATTTTTTCTGAATGGCGCACGTTATATGCCAAGTTCGAGCACACTGCCCCGAACCTTTTCTTGGCGAGTCTGGCCCGTGGCGATCTGTCTCCGTGCTCTTGGGAAGGAAGCCCTCTGGTGTCTCAGTTGGAAAACGCCGCGGAAGGGTTTAAGGATCACCCGAATATGCGGACTGCGGGCGGTGCTGAATTGCAGGCGGCGACGGACATTTTTCGCTCCGAGTCTGCTGCTGATGGTGCTGCTCCCCTCCCTCACCGTCGCCCGAAGATTCAAAGATCTCCCAGGGAAGCCATCCGAGCCGTTTTGTTTGACGTCAGGCTTGCTCAACATGTTCGGGCCCGTTTGCATGCTGTGTGATTGCGTCCGTCGAATCTGACGGGTATCAGGCCCTTCTGGGCCATGTTCTCGCTTATGTGGCCCAGGCCGCGTGGAAAACTTTCGCGATTGCGTGGGCTACTTCGGCGCGAGTGCATCAGCCAAGGATGTGCATGTGGATGTGCGGTTGTGGTGGCAGCGATTATTTAAAGCACTATTTCTCTCAATGTCCGAATTTCCTGAACGTTTGGTCTCTCGTTGTTGGTTATGCATTGCCGCTATGTCCCGTCGCCAGATTTGACTTTTTGCCGATCCTCCCCGTCCGAACGTCCTCGAGATTCGTGCCTCCGCGTATCTCATACACTCGCTTGCCCGTGCGAAGTTCGAGCTGTCTGGCACATTGACGGGCGCCCAGCTCATGGACGTGGTGTCTCAGACGAGAGCGTCGCTCCGTAGAGGGCGGCGGCAGACGCGAGGACGTGTGGCCCGCAGCTACGTGCATAGGAGGAGGAGGAGGAGGAGGAGGAGGAGGAGGAGGAGGAGGAGGAGGTGGAGGAGGAGGAGGAGGGGGAGGGAGGAGGACGTGGGTGGACGCGGGAGGACGCGAGAGGGAGGGGGAGGCCAGCGCTGGGCCCGACATCGCGGCGGGGCGCGCCGGGCAGCCGGCATGTCACCCCGCAGGCCGCGACTGGGGCTTCCGAGGACGGAGGGCTGCTCGCTGCCGCCGCCGCCGCGCGGTGGGCTCGGGCGGGTTCGAGGTTCGATGTTTTCGGACGTCCTCGTCGGTCTTCGGCGGTTTTCCAGCCTGGTGACGCTGTCCAGCGGCTGCGCCTCGCCGAGAGCGTTCCGAGGATGCCTGGATCGTCCTGAACGGCCGCCGGAGGCCCGGTTATGGCCCGAAGACCAACGACTGGGGGCGATAGACTCAGGGGGTGGCTCAGGAGGGGGGGGGCACCGACCCTTAATCGCCGATTCTCGTCGCCGACAGGGTCCCAACAGCCCGCCCCCAGGAACGCGCGGATTCGTTATCGGGACGCCTGTCGCTGGTCTATCGGCACGGTATCGCCGATACAAGCTCGGTTGCCCACCTGGGCCAGTCCACCCCCATCGCTCACCCCCCAGTCACCCTCAGGAGCAAGGGTAATCGCGCCGGCGCATCGGGAGCGCGGTCCTCCGCGGGACTCGGGCTCGCCCGGCGTCCGCCCCGGCTGGCCCCACCCCAGCTGGCCGCGCGGCGCCGCCAGCCTCCCGGCCGCGCCGGCATGACGGCGACGAGCCCATCAGCACCGGGGCCATGCTTGCCACTTTTTTCGCGGGGCGCTCGTGGTGGCCCCACTCCCCCGCGCAGGGGCCCGGCCGGGTCTGCTGCCTGCGCTGCGGCGGCTGCGCTGAGACCGCGGCGGCCATGATGGGCGGTGCATGCCCGGGGTGGCACGACCGCCTCCCAGCGCGCGGGCAGGCTCTTCTCCTCCTCGGGAACCTTCGCTGCGGCTGGGGGCAGCGAAGCCGAATTGCGCTTGAATTGGCCTGCGCGCGGGCGCACCTTCGCTGCGCTGGGGGCAGCGAAGCCGAATTCGCGCAGCTGCCCGAGGTGCCCGTCGGCACCGTGCTGGGGCGCCGGCGGCCGCGCCGTTCGCCTTCTGTCCGCGAGTCAAAAAGCAAGGGTAATCGCGTTTCGCGCGTCGCCGCCTCGCCGCAGCGAATAGAGCCCACCGCCAATGGAGAAGTCTGAAGAGAGAGGAGGGGTAAGACGGGGCAGGTTTTCAGGTCAGAGCCGGGTTGCCGAGGTGGCAAGAAGACAGCCGCGCTTCCCGCGTCCGGCTTGGATAGGAGAGCTGCCTTTCGCCGGGTGGCCGTCGAGGGCGCGGGTGCCGCGCGGGCGACCGCGGGGCGCGGGGTGCAAAGGCGAGGACTGGGGCATGTCGAGGCCACTTCGGCGCTCGGGCCCTGGCCATGTATGGCAGGGGGGGGGGCGGGGAAGTGGTCGGGGGTACGGGGGGGCGTTGCTAAAGGAACTGCCCAGAAATGCAGACCCTGGGGATCCCATTGATGAGGGTGGCAGGGTTCCAGGCCAATCCCGATTGGATTCCAACGGCTTCCGACCCGGACTTACCAATGGCTCCTACGATCCCCCCCCTCCCTCCTCCTCCTCCTCCTCCTCCTCCTCCTCCTCCTCCTCCTCCTCCTCCTCCTCCTCCTCCTCCTCCTCCTCCTCCTCCTCCTCCTCCTCCTCCCTCCCCCCTCTTCGGGGTAAGCCGATGGCGGGCAGGCCGATCGCGGGGTCAATGCTGCAGCCGCGGTGATGGAAGGCCTGAGCCCCCTAGCACCTCGCGAGAGGGAAAGCGAACGCAGTGCGGCCAGCAACTTTTATCGAGTGGCCTTCGGCCTCCTCCTCCTCCTCCTCCTCCTCCTCCTCCTCCTCCTCCTCCTCCTCCTCCTCCTCCTCCTCCTCCTCCTCCTCCTCCTCCTCCTCCCCCTCCTCCTCCATCCCGCCACCGCGCCTGGGGTGCAGGCCAGAGGTTTCGTGGAGACAGTTTCAGGCCGTCCTGGGGCCTGTCAGGGTTTTTTCTGTTTTTTTTTCCTGGGCCTCCTGGGTATTTCAAGAGCCCGCTGGCGGTCGGGCGTTTGGGGCTGTCTTTGGGACTCTCGTGTAGGCCGTCTTGGGTCCATCTTGGAGCTTGCATTGTGGCGATTTTGAGGTCGATTGCTAAGTCGGGCGCGCCCCTCTACAACAGGAATATCCCAACAGACTACAAGTTAGTATGGGGAGTGTTCTCTTGTTTCGTACGAAATCCGCCTGTAGGGGGACATGCCCGACCGAAGTCTATTATATTAGGGGCCTCTTGGGCCGTCGTGGACGCTCTTCAGGTCGAAAGGGCGAGTATGCCAAAACCATGTGGAGACCCAGAAGTTGTTCCATGTGTTTGCCCTCTTGGGCCTCCGAGGCGGTCGAAGGGGCCCCCGAGAGGGCTGCAGGACGGACCCTTGGGCCACCTTCGGCCATATCAGAAGTGCGGATTCCAAGCCATACTCCCGATGCGTCTGGAAAAGTCACGCGGGAGGGGGGGGGAGGGGGAACTAGAGCGCCCAGAGCACGGGGGTCCAGGCCTCTCAAAGAGCATGTTGGCTGATGATGCCTTTGGCCACATCGGGTGCGCTTTGGGTCTTCCGCTGAATGCCGTTGGGTTGCAGAGGAGTTCCGCTGGCGTTCCGTGCGTGGCCGAGAGCGGATTAGGGGGTCCCCCAGAACCCCCCCAGGGGATACACCACGGGAGCTTTTCCACAAGGTCGGTGGAAGAACTCCGTTCAATGCTTATGTGCTGGATTTCGCTCCTGGCGGTGTCAGAGGTACGCTGAGCTCGGTTTAGGGGGGCGGTCTTGGGGAGGGACCAGAGCCCCTCAGACGGCCCAAGAGGGCTTCAAACAGCCTGAGAAGCACCCAAGGGAGCTCAAGAGGCTCCCAGAAGATCCCCGAGATATCCAACAATTCCCGCACCTCTGGTTCCTCGATCACGTAGCTATCTTGGCTCCAATTGCTGGTCTGATGACCAGCAGCCCAGCTGCCGCATGCCCACATGGCGCGCCCGCTGACCAGGGTAGCCACGAAGCCGCTGCGGGGGGTGTCCAGAGGCGCCTCCTGCTCTTCTGGGAGGCCCCTGCGCCAGCGCCCGCAGGGTCGCCTGCCAATCAGTTGGACACGAGCAGCCCGGCGGCACTCGCGCTGTCCGCAGGGCTGGCGGCGGGCACCGCCGACTGCGAGGTCGCCATCTGCAGCTTCACCAGCCCGCGGGGAGCTGGCGAGGCGGCCGGTGGCGGCGCAGCGGTGCGTGCCCTGCGGCGGCTGCTGGAGGAGAGCCGCTGGGACTTCGTGCTGATCATGTGTGGCTCGGCCGACCTCGAGGCGGAGACCGCTCCGCAGCGCATCTGTGACGGGATCGTGGAGCTGCACGCTGCGTGCCACGCGAGGGGCGCTGCGACGGTGGCGCTCTGCCCGCCCCCTTTGGGCGCCCCGGCCGCCCACGGCCGCGTCGCAAGCAGCCTGTCCTTGTGGACGGAGGTCACCCGGGGTGTGAAGGGCTACTTCGAGCCCGCCCGGCTGCCGGCTCCAAGAGGCCCAGCCCCGGGCGAGGCCCTCTGGGACCACGGCCGCCTGACGGCCGCCGGTCTCAGGCTCCTCGGCGAGCAGCTCGGGCCCTTGCTGCGGTGGCCCCCCTGGGCGGCCCCAGGCGGTGCCTGGCGCCCGGGCGAGCAGGCCGCCCTGGGACCCGCGGAGGGCGATCGCGCGCCACCAGTGGCAGAGCCGAGCAGCGAGGAGAAGGCCGCGCTGAGGATCCAGGCCGCCACCCGTGGCCGCCAGGTGCGGGCGCGCGCGACCCTGCCGCGGGCGGTGGCCCGCGCGGAGGGCGCCAACACGGACTTGCTGGCCGAGTTCGCCGCCGCCGTGGGCGACGTCAAGCGCGCCTGCGGCACGTCGCACGCGGCCATGGAGCGGGCCGTCCGCGTTCTGCTGGAGGTGGAGTCGGAGGCGTCCCCCCGGCTCGAGCCGCCAGCTCCGGAGGCCTCCGGGCCGGTCGGGCCGCAGGCCGTGCCCGGGCAGCACGAGCCGGACGGCGGGGGCAGCCTGCTCGACGAGGCGGCGAGGTTGGAGGCGCTGCTGCGGGCCTGCCCGGGCCCCGGCCCTGGCGGTCAGACGGCGGGGGGCGCGGCGGGCGGGGCCACCGCGGCCGAGGGAGCAGCCGCTCGCCCCAGCAGCGCCCCTGTCGACGCGGTCCCCGCCGGAAGCGGCGAGCCTGCCGGGCTCGGAGCCGAGCAGGGCCTGGCGGAGGCCGCGGAGCGTGGCGCCGTGCTGGAGGCGGCCCTGTCGGCGGAGACGGCCTGGGCCCGGCGGCACCACCGCGACCTCATCCTGGAGGCCGAGGATCTGGGGCAACGATAGGGGGGATCTGCCCATGAGGGGATGCATCGACCCACAGTCGCCCATTCATCCACCGATAGGGGCCTGATAGCACACCCCGCCCAGGAAAGTGCGGATTCTTTATCGGGAGCCTATCGCCGATCTACGGGCGATGTATCGCCGATTTCAGCTCGATGTTTCCCCCCCTCAGCTGGTCCCCCCCCCTTCAGAGGAGCTGGCCCGCTCGAGGGTGGAGTGCGAGCTGGCCGCCTCAGAGCTGCAGCTGCACACGGCCGAGCTGCGGCGCCTCGCCGGGGCGCAGGAGGACCGCGGCGCCTCCCGGGCGCTGTGGCGCTCCGAGGAGGAGGCGCTCGCGCTGGAGCTGGCCGCAGCCAGGGAGGAGGCGGCGGCCGAGCGCGAGGCCGCGGATGAGGCGCGCGGCCACCACAGGACAGCGACGGCCAAGCTGAACGCGACACACAGCCAGCTGATCAGGCTGGAGATGGGCCGGCCGGAGGCCCCCGCGCACCAGATCGAGGCCGCGTGTGTGCGGCACTTCCGCGAGCTCAGCTCGGGCGAGCAGGCGAGCGCCCGGCGCGAGCTCGAGGAGGAGCTGCGGCGCCACAGGAGGGAGCTGCAGGGCTGCCGGCAAGAGCTTGCGGCCGCGGAGCGCCCGGCGGACTCGCGCCACGAGGCCGCCTCGCAGAAGACCAAGACCTCCGGCGATGTAATTTGTTCAATGCGCGGCCCCAGATGTCCTGACCGCTTCCCCAGGGGTAGTTTTTCGTTCTGGACTCATCTCTGATGGTCCCAGTGCCCGAAAATGGGCTCCCCGGAGGCCGAAGTCGAGCAAAACCACCGCCTCCCCAAGGATAGTTTTCCTTCCCAGATTCAATTCTGATGGCCGCGGCGCCCGAAAAACAACCCCTGGAGGCCGAAATCCGGGAAAACCGCCCAGATTGAAAAAACATATCGTCGGAGATCTCGTGGAAGAACAAAAACCAGCATAGACGAAATGTCTCTGAGCTGCGCGCGGATCTCTTGGATCGGCGTTGGGCCCTCCTGGCGCGCAAGGAAGGGGGTCCAGCGCCGTTCCAAGAGATCCGCGCGGACCTCCGAAGAATTATGTTTGAGCTGTTTCTGCTCCTCCGCGGGCCCCGCCGGAAACGACGACGACGACGACGACGACGACGAAGAAGACGACGACGACGACGACGACGACGACGACGACGACGACGACGACATGTAGGCCCTAGAGGCCGAGCTCGCCGAGGCCGCCGAGCGCGCGGCGGCGGACGCCGCGGCCGGGGCCGCCGCTCTGGCGGAGGTGCGCGCGGCGCACGCGGCCGCGCTGGCGCAGCAGGCGTCGCGGCACGCGGAGCAGCTGGCCCGCCTTGCGCGCGGCGCCGGGGGGGCTGGGCCGCCAGGCGGCGGGACGACAGCCAGCTGAGGTCGGGGGCGGCCAAGAGGGGGGTGATGACTAGGGGGGGGGGGATATCATGGTGGAGGCCATGATATCTCCTCTGATTTCACGGCGCCTCTTCTTATTTCAATTACGTCCCTGGCTCCCCCTTGGGCCGCGCACACGCCTCGGCCCATGATTTGCACACACACACACACCCCTCTTGGACACCCCCCTCTTGGACGCCCCCGATGAGGTCGACGAAGAAAAAACAAGCAGTGGCAAAGCGTCCTGGCCTGCCTGTGGTCTCACCAGGGAACGTTCCAACAACCGTTCGTGGGTTGCACGGAGTGTTCTCAGAACACGGTTGGTTGAGACCGTCTTGACTTCACACATCGGCTGTATGTTTTCAGAACAATGGCTTTCTTTTTCGACTGTCTATATATATGTGTGTTGTAAGAAAATTGTGTGATAGGCCTGAAAGAACGCCGAGACAGTAGGTCCCTGCTCAAAAAAAATAGTGAACTGGGCAATCAGGCGGTGGAAATGGACCTGTTCGGGCCCTGGGGCGGCCAGTTATGTCCACATACACCGCCTGCGGAGGCCCTGCACCTTCCAGCGCGGCAGTTAACGCCCGCAGGCGCGTAGCCAGGTCTGATAGGAAATCAGGGAAAGTAACATTTGCGTAGGACGTCATTATGTTGGAACCCCAACAGCCCTCGAAAGAGGCGACTGATTCGCAGCTCGTGGCCCCCAGGGGTGGCAAGGTCGAATCTGAATGTGCGTAGGACGTCACTATGCTGACCCCCCATTCGTCCTCGAAGGTGGCAACAGCTTCGCAGATCGCAGACCACCAGGGACGGTGAGGTCGAATCTGAATCTGCGTAGGACGTCACTATGCTGGACCCCCCCTCTCAGCAGCCTTCAAAAGTGGCGAAACGCGAAACTTCCGCAGTTCGCAGGCTTCAAAGTGATGGCGACTTCGAATCTGAATCTGCAGAAAACATCACTGTGGGCGTAGGACGTCAACATGCTGGACCTCCCAGCAGCTTTAAAACTGGCGGCAGTTTTCCAAAATGCACCCCCCGAGGGATGGCGAGGTCGAATTTGAATCTGCGGAGGACGTCACTATGGTGGACTCCCTAGCAACCTTCGAACGTAACGACAGTTTGGCCGTTCGCAGCCCCCCAGGGATGGCAACGTCGAGTTTGCACCTGTTGAAGACGGCACCTCCCAGCAGCCCTCGAACGTTTCGACATTTTGGCAGTTCGCAGCCCCCCCAGTGTCAGTGAGGTCTAATCCGAATCTGCGTAAGACGTCACTATGGTGTACCCCCCAGCAGCCTTTGAAAGTGGCGACAGGTTCGTAGATCTCAGCCCCCCAGGGATGGTGAGGTCGAATATGAATCTGCGTAGGACGTCAATATGCGGGAACCCCCAGCAGCTCCTCGAAAGTCGCGACAGTTTCGCGGATCGCAGCCCCCAGGGATGGCGAGGTAGGCAGGCAGGACAGGAGAGGCATGCTGGCAGACAGGACAGGAGAGGAGGAGACGAGAGGCAGGCGGGAAGAGAGGAGGAGGGAGGCGGGAGAGCGGAAGCTGGAGACCGCAGTGGTCTATTCAAAACGACAGCCCAACGCAAGAAAGTTGAGAATAACTTTCTGGATTGGCGCCGGGCCCCCCTGGCGGCGCCTCCTGCGCCGTCCCCGGCGCCGCCCCCGGCGCGCGCGGACCTCCAGAAGTTGATGTTGATGCAGTTGATTACTCTTGCCAGGTGAAGCGCTCCAGAAATACCAAATTCATTGGGATTCAGACTCTGCCCGCGCTTCAAACTCCGCCCCCTGGCTGTTTCAAAATCCCCCGTCTTGGGGCCGTCATCCGCAGCTTCTGAAGCAAAAAGTCGACTAGGCAAGATCCTTGCACAATCCCCCCCCCTTTTGTTTTTGACTGCTCGGGCCTCTCATGAGGCATAATTTGAGATTATCAAAACACCTCGGGCGGTCTCGGCGCTCGCTCGGGGGCTATTAAAGGCATGCTGGTGGCGCGATCTTGGAGGCAATGGTGGACAATATGAGGCACTCTTGGGGCCCTCTTCGTCGACCTTACTACACGCCCAATGGGGTCGCGCCCCCCCCCGTCCAAATCCCAACCGAGAAGCCGAAACGGGTCGAAGCCGAAACTGGCTGAAGCCGAAACGGGCGGAGACGAAACGGGCCGAAGCCCGAAGCCGAAACGAGCCGATGCCAAAACGGGCGGAGCCGAAACGAGCCCAGACGAAACGCGCCGAAGCAGGAAGCGGGGTGAGGCCAGAACGGACCGAAACCGAAACGAGTTTGAAGCCGAAACGGCCCTGAAGTCGAATCGTGCCCTTGTCCTATAAGGTCTGCGCTTCATGCCACCAATCTGAACGGAGTATCTGATCCTTGCAAATGTCGTCACTTTTGGTTTCCGCCGGCAGGAATATGTAGAAAGTCTCGAGTGGAAGCCTCGTCTGTGAGTGAGACGCGAGGAAGTCTAGAGCGGGACCCCCTTTCCCGATAGGGCCCGCATGTCATGTTGCCAATCCGCGCGGGTGTTCTGACCCTTATAACTGTTGTCGCATGTGGCCTCCTCAGGCCTGAATATGGAGGAAGTCTCGAGCGGGAGTCAATCCGCGAGGGTAATCCGACCCTTGTAATTGTCGTCATTTTTGGGATCCTGGGGCCTGAGTCTGTAAAAAGTCTCGAGCGGGAGCCTCCTCTGTGATTGAATCGCGAGGAAGTCTCGAGCGGGAGTCCCTTGTGGCCCCGAGGAGGAGGAGGAGGAGGAGGAGGAGGAGGAGGAGAAGGACGACGACGACGACGACGACGAGGACCAGGAAGATAGAAGAGCGCCCCAGGAAGCCTCAAGAAGCCCCAGAAGGCTTCAGGAGGCCCCAGGAGGGAGGTTCCAGGATGCCCCATGGGCCCGGAGGTCCACGACGGAGACCAGGGGAGGCATGTGGACGTGGACAGAGACAAGCAGAAGCAGACAGAGACATAAGATGGGCATCTGGCAGGCAGGAAAGCAAAGAAAGAAAGGCAGGCAGGCGGACCGACTGACAGACATGGACAGACGGGCACAAGGACTGACAGGCAGCCAAATGCTTGCGCAGGAAAGCGTGCGCATCCCGCCCGCACGCTGCGGGTGGCGAGCCAGCCAATGGCAATAACGAGTGCTCTGATAACACGCGGCCGTGAAACAATGCAAGAGGAATCTGCATGACAGCGCCGTGGTTGTCAGTCTGAAGCAGACGCGTATGAAGAAAACCGTTGGGGGAGCAGGCAGATCCCGCCATGCAACACGCACAGCGTCGATGGCAGCACCATGGACACATAGAGGCACAGACAGGCTCTGGCTGGGCAAACGCACGTCTCACGCCCGCGCGCCGCGAGCAAAGAACGGCTCAAAATGTTAACGAGCAGGAGATATCAGACACGGCTAGGTGTTCGATCACGGACACCTTGCCGTTTCCGGAGCCATGTCGGCTCAAGCCGATTTGGCTCAAGCCGTTTCCTCCGCGGGCCACACGGTGCGCGGGCAGCTCACGGGCATCGACTGGCGAGCGCGGCAGCCCGACCGGCCCGACCCTCGTCGCCGCCATGGCGCCCGCCCACGTGGCGGCGCTCGCGCCACTTGCTCTCGCGCCCGCCGCCAGCGGCGCACAAGGGTGCCGATGGGCACCCGGGTGCCTTGCCCGCCAGGAGCCGAGGGCTGCGAAGCGGGGCTTGCCAAGCTGGGCGAGCCCGCATCAGTCTGCCGTGGGCTGGGCCACACCAGCTGCGCGGGCGGGACGCCGACACTGAGCCCTTCGGCGAGGCGCTGCGGGCGGCCGACTTCCAGTGGACGACGGCGCCCTGCCGGGCGGACAGCGACGGCGACGGCCAGACCAACGGCCAGGAGCTCGGCGACCCGTGCTGCCTGTGGTTCCCCGGCGCGCCAGACTCCGCGTACATGGCAGGCTTCCGCCCGTCGCACCCCGGGGACGCCGCCAGCAGCCAGGGAGCGGGGTACGGGGCCCCCGAGTGCGGCGCGGGACTGTCTCCCACTCGGCTGGTCAAGCAGACGGCCGCGTTCAACCAGGGTGAGGGGCAGCGACGGGTGGAGTTCGTGGCCAAGAGCTACGCGATCCCCGCCCAGAGGACGACGTACGTGGATCTCGTTTTCAATTTTCGCGATACGGAGCACTCTGTCTATCACATCGTCTTCGGCGAAGCTATGTATCCTGAGCGACGGGGCCCTGACCCATCTGGAACGGTGGCAAGCTACAAAGCTCCACAGTGCGGCGAAGCTTCCAGCCCACATGACAGCGACTACGAACGAAGAGGTACGCCGACGGCTCAAGGTGCACACTATCCAGTCAGACTTTCGCTACCGGCGACTCTTGTGGTGGAGGGGAATGCTCTTACACATCTACAAGCCTGCGGCTGCCCCCTATGATGCCCCGATTGCGGTGAGAACGCGTTTGCTGGGTACCTTATCCTTTGAACGGGCGGGCGGAACAACCGACCGCCACCGGCAACTGCTTACTGATCTGGCGTGATTGTGCGCTGCTCTTCCGCCAGAAATGCAATGTCAGCCTGCTTTCCTGGGTTCGTTGTCACCCGAATTCTTCAGATGGTTCCTAGAGCTCCTTAAGCCGCGCCTCGCTATGGTCCGCAGTTTCAGTTCGACGGTTGAGGATCGACGTAAACACTATCGCGCAGTGGTCCCTGGAGGGCCTTCGGATGGAGGAGGTGACGGAGGAGCGGGAGGCCATGATGAGGGAGGTCCTGACGAGGTTCACCATCGCTGCCACATCTGCAATCTTGAGTTTCAGAACAGCCGCGCTCTCAACATCCACCTAGGTCGCCAACACCATGAACATATGACGGGGGTGGCACCGACGCAGACCACCTCGCTCCAGCGTGCCAAATACAGGGCCCAGCTCACAGGAATTGACTCCCTCAAGAAACACGTTCGGGGTCGTTGCCGTGCTGCCGTTGCTGTCAATGGTCGAGCCGTTTCGGGAGACTCACCGCGACCCCCACCACCGCTTCCACCACCTGTCCTGTCTCCCGATGTTCAAGGAGGTGTCCGAGGGAGCCCCAGCCAAGCCCGCCAAACTCCAGGGGGCCGAGGGCTAGGAGGCGAACGGCAGCGGGGATGCCAGCTCTTCCATGTCCAGCACGGAGCGGGCGCTGCTGAAGGAGATGGCCAAACTTGTTTTCCAACACGAGGACAGCCACCGTGCCACCCACCGCGACAACAACGTGGTCCTCGAGCTCGACAGCAAGGCCAGACTGAAGCTGAGCCTGGACCGAGCGATGGACTCCTACGACTCCGAGGGCAAAGCGGCAAAGGCGGCGGCCGCGGAGAAGGACGAGGTGCACAAAGGGCATCCCCAGGGCAAGCGCCCCGACGCCCTGTTCCGAGCGGTTCTGTACCACCTACAACTGGCCCTCGCGAGTAAGAAGTTGCCCTGCCAGAGGACATGACCGAGAGCGACCAACTGCAGGTCCTCGTGGCCTCGAAGGCAGTGGTGGCATCTGGCGAGAAGGCTCTTCAGAAGCACTCGTTCCAAGCGACGCGCTGCTTCGTCGTGGAATGTCAGGACAGCGAGAAGGAGGGCCAGGTCCCGTGGACCGTGGCGGCCGACCGCCACCGCGAGCTGATCGAATCAGTTCGCACCCTCCGCCAGGCGTCGAAGTGGCAGCGGGCGACGGGAATGCAGATCGACGACGACCATGCCCCGCGCTCCAAGACCACCAAAAAGGTCGAGGAGCTAGCGTTCAAGCCCAAGGCAAAGGCTAAGGGAAAGAAGAAGTGAACTTGAAACGGATGTTGGGTATTCTTACTCGGTGAGACTTCTCGGTTCTTTTCGCTTGCCAGCCAGTCTCAACTTCCGAGCGGCGGCTATGTGTAGTTATCTCTCCCTGGCTGGCCGGGATCACCGCAGCTAGATTTTGTGGCGTCAGTTCGTTGCCACCAGTCGCGCGGCTAGGGGGTCGCTGACTGTCGGGCGACGGGTCCATCAGGGGATGGACGCCTCGCGTGATGTGTCCGTGTACGCACACGTGCGCAGGCCTCTCTTCGGTGGGCCTTGCGGGAGCTCGCGAGACCTCTTGGTTGGGACTGCGGAACAAAAAAACGTTTCCGAGGAACGAGAAGCGAGCTGGACGTTCTGGCTGAAACTGTAACAGATTTATAAATATCTAAAAGTTATGACTACGCCGTTCGGGATTTCACGGGGAACCAGCTTAGCGGATTCCACTGCGTAGCGAGTTCTTCTGATATAGCATCACAACAGTGAGAGATTTCCGCGACATTGTTCGCAACAAAGACAAGCGTTTCGTCTGAGGCCAACGTATGGGAGCTCACAAATGACGGGAAGCGTCTTCGAGGAACAAGAAGCCAGTTGGACGTTTTAGCTGAATGTGGAACATATTTGTAAAACAGTCAAGGAGTTATTACCATGTCGTTCGGGATTTCACGGGGGACCATCTTAGCTGATTCCACTGCGTAGCGAGCTCTCTTGAGATAACCTCACACCAGTGCGATATCTGCGACATTGCTCGCAGCAAAGACAAGCGCTCCGCCTGAGACCAACATCTGGGAAGTCGCGAATGACGGGGGGCGTCTTCGAGGAACGAGAAGCGAGCTGGACGTGTTGGCTGAAATTCTAGACGCTTCACGAGACCCCACCAGCCCACCCAGAAACGATGCCCAGAGGATTTGCCTTGATCAGGGAAGTGGGCAGCACACAGAGGAAGGGTCCCCCAGTGGAGGCCCCTTGGAGCGTCTTGGGTCTTGGGTGCCTCGGAGAGCGTCTCTTGGGAGCATATTGGAGGCCTCTTGGGCACCTGTTGGGGCCTCCTGGGCGCCTCTTGGGGCCTTCTTGAAGCGTTCTCGGGAGCCTTGGGAGCGTTCTTGGGGCCATCTTGGAGGACATCGATCAAACAAGCAGCGAGCATTAGTTAGCGTTGCCCTTCGGGAGCCCAACAAATCGCCTCTTGGGGCGCTCTCGGGGAGCTTTTAGGCGCTCTCTTGAGGCCGTATTGGGGCTCTCTTGAGCCTCTCTTGGAGCCCTCTTGGGCCATCTTGGAGCCATCTTGAGGCCCCGGATGGCCATCGGAAGCGAAAAGGCGAGAAAGCCAAGCACATAGATGTTCCTGAGGTTTGGGCCTCTTCGGGGCCTATTGGGGGAGCTCTTTGGCCACTTGGAGCCGTCTTGGAGCAGTATTGGGGCATTTTCGAGCATCGTGGGAGCCATTATGAGACATCTTGGGATATCTTGAGCCATCTTGGAGGTCATCTTGGGTTCCCCCAGGCGTTTCTGGAGTCATCTTAATCAGTGCCCCCCCCAAGAGGCCAACATGTAGCTAAAACCTCACTAAAATCAATGATTGGACATTCTCGCCGAGGCCTCTAGGAGCATCTTGGGTGCCTCTGGGGGGTCTCTTGGGGCCTCTTGCAAGTCTCTTGGGAGCCTCTTGGGGCATCCTGGGGCTTCCTGGCCACCTCTTGGGGCCCTCTTGGGGCACCCTTGGGAGCCTTGGGGGCCATCTTTGGGCCCTAATTAGGGTCCCCCCTTCAGGAGGCCAAGATGGGGCCAAAACCTGATTAAAACAAATGATTTGGGCTTCCTCGCCGATGCCGTTTTGGACGCTCCGACGACTCGCGGAACCCCTTGTCCAGGTCCAGGGGAGGGGGGGGGAGGGGTAAACCCCTCCCCCGAAGGGGAAAAAGGAGGGGTGGAAGAGGAAACTCCCTAAACCACCGACGCCCAGAGGGCTGGTGGGACTTGAACGTACGGTGGAGGCGTTTGTTAAGGAATAGTCCCAGGACGCGCCAGACCTTGGAGGATTCCTTATCCAATGAGGGCGGCGGTGATATCCATGGCCGATCCACGATTGGAGTTCCACCGGCTTCCAGACTCTGGATTCCTTATCCAATGTTTCCTTATCCGATGCCCTCACCGTATCTATAACATGTACAGACAATGTTCTCATTAGACCGTTCGGGGTCGCACGGGGAACCAGCTCAGCGGATCCCCCGCGCAGCGAGTTCTCTTGAGACATCCAGGCCTTCGCAGAAGGCGGCCGTACTTCGATTACACGTGAGAGTGACCCTTCGCCGGAGTGACCTTTGGTGCGGGCCCATTGGGGTCCCCGATCGCCGAACGCGAGGCGGCAGTGGCGTCTTGCGCGCTTGTATTTGGTCCCCCCGCGGCCCCCAAAAAGCCGCGCACCAAAGGTCACTCTTACCCAGGGTCACTCTCACGCGTGGCCGAGTACTTCTCCGAGGCCCTCTGGCCTCTTGAGAAGTTTCTTGCAGCTTCGGGGAAGGCTCAGAAAATGTCTTAGGAGGCCCGAGGCCTTCCGAGCCGTATGAGAAGACCCGTTCCCTCTGGCTTCTCCTCTGCGCGACTCGACTTTCAGGTCATCATTCTGGTATCCAGCGGCCGCTCGGGACGATCCGGGCACCCCTGGAACACCCTCGGCGAGGCGCAGTTGCTGGAACGAACCCTGAGACTGGAAAACATACAGGAACCTGGGGAAATCAAAAGGTACCGACACCGCTACTCCTTGGACCTCTCCAGGGGTGCGTTCTGACCAGAATTTCAAGGCGAACCCGGCGTTGTCGACGAGGGCCTCCCAGGAGGCCCAAAAAATGGGAAAACACCCGAAGGGCAGCCGTAAGGGAGGAAAAAACACCCGGACCCGATAATTGGCGTTTACTAAACGGCCTTTGCCGTTTACTAAACAGCTTTGCCCTGTTCGATTCCTTCTGTGGGTGCGTTTGCTAAACGGCTTCGCGTGTCGGGGTGATCTCTATGGGGGTGGATTTTCTGCGGTCTATTTTCCATATGAGAACCATCGCAGACCTCGAAAACCTCGAGCCTCGCAAAACGTGGGCTCGCCGCAGAACAGAGAGATCGACACCGCGCCGTCGCCGCTCGCAGCCCTCTCGGCTCGCGGGGGTGTCGCGGCGGAGCGGCCCCACCGCGGCCGCGGGGGGGTCGGGGGGGGTCGCAGCGGGGCCGCTGCCGCGCCAGGCGTGCCTTGGCCGTCGCGGCGAGGAGAGCGCGCGATCCCCCTCAACAGGCAGGGAGGTCCGTGGGCGAGCTTGGCGAGTGCACGGGGCCGTGGTCGAAAGGAGGAAGAGCTACCCATACCACTACCCTTGCCTGGTTTTCTTGTCTGTTGAGCCTCCTGGGATTCCCTCGTCGCCACCGTTGGATTCGGCTCGAAATTCTAGTCAGAACGCACCCTGGGAAAGGTCTGGGGAGCTGCGGTATCGGTACTTTCTGGTTTCCCCAGTGGTCACTTCGAGTTCGCCGGAACTTGGGACTCGGGTTTGTCTACGCTTTTTGACGGGCCCGTCCTGTGTTTTGACGGTCCAGTTTTCATGGAGTTTTTGCAGCGGGAGTTCGCCTCAAATTTTAGGCAGGGTCGTTATTTTCCTGATGGCCTCGTCAGGCCAACCCGAGTCTCCCGAACATGAGTTTCACGTCTTCCCGATTTCGGCGACTGCAGAGGTTGTGGTTACCACAGGTTCACGTCGTGTCGACCAGCGGCGACCCCGCCGCGGGCGTTCAACGTTGAACGCCGCCAGCGACCCAGAATCGGTCAATGTTGGACGATCTGGCGTTTCGGAAGCGGCCGATCTTTCAAGCTTCAACGGTCCCCGCGGCGTCAGAAACCAGCACCGAAGTCGGCACGACACGAGCCTGCTGTACGCCAGGGCCGCCAGGGTGTGGTTTGCGATCTGCGTCGTTGGGGATTGGGGGTGGGCGCCACGTGGCCCTCGTCGGGCCTTCTCGGGGCGCGGCGGAGAACTCTGGCGAGGTTCTCGCCCGCCCCCACCATGGTGCGCGCTGCAAAAAACTTGTTTTGCAAACTACACCCTTCGGAGTCGCCGATCCTTGGCAGGGTCCGAGTTTTGAGGTTCGATGTTTTCGGTCGTTCTTGTCGGTTTCTGCGCATTTTTTGCTTTCATTGGGCATCCTCTGGGTCCGCGGCGCCACGTTTGGACTCGCGCCGAGATTCTTTTGCCAGGGCGCGCCCCAGGATTGGTCCGGGGATTGGTTTGGAGGCCCAGAACCCAGACCTCCTCGGCGACGACGTCGTCGACGACGACGATCGAACGGGCCGAGAATCGAGATGAATCCGTTCCAGAGCGATCTGGAACGCTCTCAGAGCGGTCCGGAACACTGAGGCCGCGGCGCCCGATAAATCTTCCAAATTTGCCGATTCTCCGACATTTTCTATGTATATCGGTCCGATTGTGTCTCGATTTTGCTTTCGTCTGAGACGACGACGACAACGACGACGACGACGACGACGACGACGACGACGACGACGACGTCGACGTCGAGCCCCCACCCCGAGTCGGCGGAGGATCGAGGCTGGAGGTTTTCGGGCGTTCGCGTCGGTTCTCGGCGGTTCTCGAGCCTCGCCTCGCCAGGGGCGTTCTTTCGGGGTGCACAGCTGCCCGGGGCCCGATCCCGCAAGCCAAGAGGCGGGGCATCATCGAGTCCTCCTCCACCACCCAGCCCAGACCCCCTTATCGAGTCCTGAAGAAGTCACGACGGCAGGTTTTTCGCTATTTTCGTCCTCTGGGGGCCCTCGCTGGGCCTCAGGACCGTCAAAAAGACGACCGGTCCCGGGGAAAGGGTCGAGACCTCCTGGGGGTCGACGTTATGAAAAAAATGACGTCGGGGGTCTGAGAGGGTTCATTTCGATTCGATACCGATCTCGCCCAGCTCGATACGATGCGAGTTCGGTTTCCAGGCAATCCGATTCTGCCCGATGCTTGCACCGCGTCGTTGTGTATTCTGGCGTGGGCGATCTGACTCGAATTCGGCTCCGCGCCGTTACAGCCAGACCCGACGCACATTCCGTTTCGATCCGATTCCCCGATTCGATAATGATTGGTCTGGCCTGGTGAGGGGCCCGTGGGGTGTCGATGCCGGGCGGACCCCCCCAGGGGTTGGAGAGTGGCGGAGAGAGTGCTCTCGTGTTCTGCGCTGGATTCACCTTTGGAGCTCATATCTTCTAGGCCTCATAAATGGAGTCGGACTAGATGGGGTCGGAGGATCGCGCCGCATCGCCGATGCATCGACGATGCGGCTCGATGCGGAGCCCGGTTTTCTCCACGCCGACGTCGCCGATGCGTCGCCGACGTCGGCGATGAATCGCCGAAGCATTGGCGATGCGACGCGATCCCCCGACCACGTCTACTCGGACCCCACCCAGGAGGCCTCTATATCGGCCCAGCTCCTCTCTCGGCGGCGAGAGCGCGGGGGCCGCCCGGGCTGTTGCGGAGGAGCAGCGGCGGACGGAACGGTTCCGAGGGCGGGTTGGCGGGGCCATACGGGGGGTGAGCGAGGGGGGACATGAGAAGGAGAAGGCCTTCTCGGAAGGCAGTGGGGCTTCTCAGAAGGCCTCCGGCCTCCGAGAGGTCTTCAGGGTCTTCGGGGAAGGCTCAGGAAGCCTCTCAGAAGGCGGGGGGCTCGGGGGGCTTCCGAGCCTTCCGAGAAGGCCCGCCCCTTCTCACTTCCCCCCCCGAGGTTCCGCCGCCGACGGAAGGGCGACGCGGCTGTACCAGGTCAGCCCTAGGGACGCGAAGGCGGTTGCGCGTCGTCGCTTGGGCCTCATCGCTTGGGCGCGAAGGTGCGAGCACATCGCGTGGCACATTGCACGAAGTTTGGTGGCATAGCTGAGGAGCAAGGCTTTTCGAAGGCGCCTCAGGGGCTTGGGCCAAAGAGGGGCGGCTCGATGTTCTGGGGCTGTCGGGGGCAAGCCGCACGGCGCAAGGGCAGAGGCTGCGGTTCTAATTTGACAAAGGTCCGGGACAGGATTCTGCGTCCTCGGCGATTCGAGTCGGGGCTGGGGGTCCCTCCGATTTGTGGGACCAGCCGGGAAGCCATGGGATTCGGCACGAGAGCAGAACTGGCTAAGCCGACGCCTGTCCCGGCAACGTTCGAGCAGATTTGATCAACAAGTAATACGGGCCGCCCATAATTGCGGGCCCAGAGAGCCAATAAAGTCGGAGGATCGCGCCACATCGCCGATGAATCGCAAATGCGGCATGATCTGAAACCCCATGCTCTTCACTCAGGCCCCAGCTGGCTGGCCTCCAGTTTAGCAGGCTGGCCCCTCAGGCCAGGACCCCACCTCGGGTGCCCTCTCGACGCAGCCTGGCATGGGGTGCTGTGCCGGTGCGTGGCACGAGGAGATATCGGGCGAGCGCCCTGGCTTCACGTGAGAGCCCCCGGCAGAGCGAGCCCGATCGAGAAGAAGGCTCTGGGAGCCCTCGGCCACGGCTTTTTCACCGGCCTGGGGGGGCGGCATAACGCCCCGCGGGGAGCCCCTGCATCCCCCTGCAGCGCCACACTGCCTTCGATGCCCCGCTCCAGGGTCTGTCTCGATCCGATCGGTCCGATGCGATATCGATGTCGGCCAGCCCGATCCGATTTGACTCCGATCGGGAGCCTCGAGACGGGGTCAATGCAAATGGGGGTCAGCCAGAGCGCCGGATCTTGCAGGATCCTGCAGAGCCAGGGTTGCATTGACCTGGGCTAGCGCGCCGCAGGATCCTGCAGGATCCTGCGGGATCTTGCAGGATCCTGCAACGCCCGACTGACCTGGGTTTGCATTGACCCCGGCCAGTAGATCCCTTCAGATGCAACTCCTGGGAGGTCAAATTCTGATTTTGCTCTGGTCCGAAATCCGGCTTAATCCCGCTGAATCCCGCATAATCCGACTGAATCCCGTTTTAATCCCGCTTAATCCGGCTTAATCCGAGGCGATGCTCGCATACAGCGTTGTTGTGCATCCTAGCGCAGCCGATCCGGTTTGATTTGGGCTCCGTGCCGATGCGGCGCGCTTCGACGTACGTCTAAGTCGGGCGTGTCTCTCTACAGGAAGAATATTCGAAAATAGTCCAAAAATATTCTGGGGACGATTTTTCTACTATTTTTGACCATTGGGGTGAATTTTGGGATTATTCTTTTTTCGTCCAAAACCCGTCTGTAGAGAGACATGCCCGACCTAAACGTACGTTCTCGGACGGGCCTAGAAACGAGAGAGATCCATTCTGGAGCGTTACGGAACGCTCTGAGGCCGCGGCTCCCGAGACAGCCTCCACACGAGGCCGCCGATTCTCAGAAATTCTCGATTTGTATCGGTGCGCTTTTGTCTCGATTCTGCCTTCGTCTTATTTCAACGCACGTTCTGATCCGACCCGATGTCCCGGTTCGATGCTGACTGCCCCTGCGCCAGGGCGCCGGTCAGGATGGCGGGCGAGCTGACCACGCGGCAGAAGCTGGACACCCAGGGCGCCGATACGGGCAGGGCTCATTTCGACGCCTCCGATTCGATTCGATCTCGATGACCTTCGATGCCGATTCGATTCGACTTGCAATTCCGATTCGGACTCCGATTTCTCAATGGAGGCCTTAGTGGCCTGCCGATTTCCGCCGATTCGACTTCTCCCGACTCTTGGCTGCCGATTTCCGCCGATCCGATCAAGTTCGATCGCCGATCCGACTTACCGATTCGATTCTGGGCTCTCCCGCAGTGGGGGACTGGCTGAGGGGGGGAGCATCGACCCCAAATCGCCCATTCATCGCTGGTCCGGGGCCTGCATGGACCCCAAATCGCCGATTCATCGCTAGTCGCGCGCATCACCGATTTATCCGCGACGTATCGTCGATTCCAGGTCTGCGTTTCTCCCGTGAGCGAGTCACCCCCGGAGGTCGGCGCAGATTTCTTGGGGCGGCGCTTGGCCCCCCTCCCTGGCTTGCGTCAGGGACGGCGCCAGAGACGCCGCCAGCGGGGGCTCAGAGCCAGAAACGCCTGCGGACATCTGGGAATCTATGCCGATCCCTTCTTTTATATCCCCGCCCCACGAGGGCCCTTGCATCCTTGCCTCTCAGCCTGGCCTGGCCCTTAGCCGTGGGCCACGGGCTTCCAACTGCGGGCACCCAAGGGCACTGCATCCTTACCGCACTTCCGTGCACTCCCGACACCCGCCGATCCGTTTGTTTTCGATCCGCGGCCCCAAAGGTCCCGACCAGGGCTTGCACTGAAGGGGTCCTAGCGGATCTTTAAGGATTTGGCGAATGCGGGCGGCCGATTTCGGTAGGCCGCCAGGTTCCCGGTTCTGGGTTCCAGGGTTCCCGGTTCTGGGTTTTTGGTCCCCAGGTTCCCGGTTCCGCGTTCCCGATCGCAGGGTTCTTGGGTTCCCGGTTCCGGGTTCGATCGATCGATAACGTGAGATCGATCTCATTATCGATCTCACTACCGATCGCACTATGGAACTCACTGTCGACCTCACGATCGTTCTCACACCCTCACCAAATTTTCAAAACAACCACTTGGATTTTTGTTCTGGTGTAAGTGTTCATGACTCGAGGGGGTCTGGGTATCGTCGGTGGCGGCAAAGAGGGGTGTGATGACTAGGGGTGGGGGATATCATGGCGGGGGCCATGATATTTCCCCGGATTTCATGGCGCCTCCTCCTCCTATTTCATTATGTCCCTGGCCCCCCCGCTGGGCCGCGCACATGCCGCCGGTCATGATTTGCACGCACACACACACACACACACACACACACACCCCTCTTGGACACCCCCCTCTTGGCCGCCCCCGACATCGCTCCCCCCCGGAGGACATGGCCCTGAGCGACCTGCCCCTGGACCGCTCCGACGACGGCCGAGGCAGAGCCGGCGGCCGCCGCCGCGGGCTCGGCTACCAGGATTAAGTCGGGCCTGTCCTCCTACAGGGGGATTTTCGACGAAAAATAGAAAATAGTCAAGAAATAGTCCAAAAATAGTCTGGGGACTATTTTTGTTAGTATTTTTTGACCACTTTGGAGTATTTTTGGGGGTGTGTTTATTTTTTCGTCGAAAATCCCCCTGTAGGGGGACACGCCGGACATAATACCAGGAGCGCGACAGGAGCCGGGAGCGGCGGGAGCCGCACGGCCGGCGGGACCGCTTCGAGGACCCTGGCCAGCGCCCAGAGCCGGGGGCCCAGGTCCCCAGGCTTCAGAGTAGGAAGAGTCGAGGAAGAGAATAGCATCTTGGCTCGCCTACAGCCCTACCAAACCATGTTCTAAGAACCTTTTGTGGATTCCACGAAATGTGCTTAGAGCATTTCTGGCCGGGACTGGCTTGTTTTAACACATCGGGTTTATGTTCTAAGAACATGGCTTTTGTTCTTAGAATATTTTGGGGTTCTAAGAAATTTCGTGGTAGGACTATAGAAATGCCGGGACGGTCGGTCTCTGCTCAAAAGAAAGTGCCATAAGCATGGACTGTTCTGGCGCTCCACGCGGATCTCGTGGATCCGCGCTGGGCCCCCAAGCGGCGCCTCCAGCGCCGCCTTTGGTGCGCTCCGCGTGCCATGGAGGGGGGCCCAGGCCAGATCCAAGAAGTCCGCGCGGACCTCCAAAAGTATATGTCAATGCCTTGTGTTCTTCATCCTTCAAGATCACCGAGCGCATTCCACTACTCGCAAAGTATTCGAAAACGTCTGAAAATAAAACATGGAAAGCGCGCTACTGGATCAGCCTGTAATTGAAAAGGGGGAGGGGGGGGGCTCGCAGAACTCCCCCCCCCCCACCCTCCCTTTAAGGGGGGGGTGGGATTTTCGACCCCCCCCTCCCCTTCGCGTTGGAAAAGGAGGGGGGGGTCGGACCCCCCCCCTCCCCCCCTTCGCGCCAAACAGAGAGCCACGCAGGGGGCCTCTCCCACTGCTCCTGTCTGCGCAGGAGATGGTGGGTAGGGAATACGGAGTAGGGAATAGTGAGTAGTGAGTAGTACTGAGTAGTAAGTAGTGAGTAGTGAGCAGTGAGTCGTGAAGAGTGAGTAGCGAGTACTGAGTAATGATTAGTGAGTAGTGAGTGATGAGCAGTGAGTACTGAGTAGGGAGTAGGGAGTAGGGAGTAGCGTCAAGTGGGTAGTGGTAGTGGGTAGTCGGTGGTGAGTAGTCAGTAGTGAGTAGTGGGCAACGGTAGTGCGTAGTGAGTAGTGAGTAGTGAGTAGAGATAAGTCAGTAGTGAGTAGTGAGTACTGAGTACTGAGTAGGAAGTAGTGAGTAGTGACTCGTGCGTAGAGAGTACCGAGTAGTGAGTTGGGTGTAGGGAGTAGTGAATAGTGAGTAGTGCGTAGTGAGTAGTGAGTAGTGAGTGGTGAGTAGTGGGTAGTGGGTAGTGGGTAGTGAGTAGTCGGTGGTGAGTAGTCAGTAGTGAGTAGTGGGCAACGGTAGTGCGTAGTGAGTAGTGAGTAGTGAGTAGAGATAAGTCAGTAGTGAGTAGTGAGTACTGAGTACTGAGTAGGAAGTAGTGAGTAGTGACTCGTGCGTAGAGAGTACCGAGTAGTGAGTTGGGTGTAGGGAGTAGTGAATAGTGAGTAGTGCGTAGTGAGTAGTGAGTAGTGAGTGGTGAGTAGTGGGTAGTGGGTAGTGAGTAGTGAGTCGCGAGTATGGAGTAGCGAGTCAAAGGTAGTGAGAAGCAGTCGTGGGTAGTGAGTAGTGAGTAGGGAGTAGGCAGCAGTGAGTAGTGAGTAGTGAGTGGCGCGTAGAGAGTAGCGAGTAGTGAGTATTGAGTAGTAAGTAGTGAGTAGTGAGTAGGGAGTAGTGACTAATGTGTACTGAGATGTGAGAAGTGGGTAGCGAGTAGTGAGTAGTGAGTAGTGAGTAGGGAATGGTCAGCAGCGAGAAGTGAATGGTGAGTAGGGAGTAGCAGGTAGTGACTAGTGAGTGGTGAGCAGTGAGTAGAGAGAAGTGAGCACTGAGTAGTGCGTAGTGAGTAGTGGGTGGTGAGTATGGAATATTGGGGAATATTGAGTAACGAGTAGCGGGTAGGGAGTAGCGAGTAGCGCGTACTGACTAGTGAGTAGTTCGTAATGAGTGGTGAGTAGTGACTAGTGAGTACTGAGTAGTGCGTAGGGAGTAGTGAGTAGGGATTAAGGAGAAGCGAGGAGTGAGGAGTGAGTGGTGAGTAGTGGGTGGCGAGAACTGAGTATTGAGTAGCGAGTACCGAGTAGGGAGTAGCGAGCAGTGAGTAGTGAGTAGTGAGTAGTGCGTACTGTGTAGGGAGTAGCGAGTAGACAGTAGTGAGTAGTGAGTACCGAGTAGTGAGTAGTGGGAAGTGAGTATTGAGTAGTGGATGGTGTTTAGTGAGTAGTGAATAGTGAGTAGTGGGCAGTGCGCAGGGCGTAGTGAGTAGTGAGCATTGAGCACAGAGTAGCGAGTAGGGAGTAGGGAGTAGTGAGTACGAAGCAGTGAGTAGCGAGTAGTGGGTAGTGGGTAGTGAGTAGTGAGTATCGAGTACTCTTCGGGGCTATGGGGTAGGGATGTAGTTAAGGGTCTGGGGTTAGGGTCAGGATTAGGGTTAGGGGTGGTAGGCGGGGGCGGGTTCTGGAGTCAAGGGCGGCGTGGCGAAAGGGGTGGAGGGGGGGGGGGGGGGGGCGAATTTCGAGCCCAACGGGGGGGAGTCGGACCCCCCCTTTCCTCTTTTGAAAGGGGGGGGAGGGGGCTCCCCGACGACGGACCGGGAAAAGGAGGGGGTGGGGGGGTCCCCGACGACGGACCGGGAAAGGGGGGGGGGGCCCAACGACGGATCGGGGAAAGGGGGGAAGGGTGGAGGGTCCCACCCCCACCCCCTTGGGGTTATCCAGCGGCGCGCCCTCTAAAACATGTATTCTTCCATGTAATGAATCGTAGATCCCCCGTGGCGGATCCAGGCCGTTTGCAAGTAGTTAGTTTGCGAGTAGTGGATCGCGCTTGTCCAAAAAAAGGTACTCATACCTCTACCCCCCGCTCGTCTTCCCCTCCGTGGACCTCTCCCGGGAGGCCCTTGTCGCCACCCTTCGGATTCGCCCTGAGGTCCTGGCCAGAACGCCCCTTGGGAGAGGTCCGGGGAGCAGCGGCATCGGTACGGTGGAAGCGTTGGTCAAGGAATGTGCCCAGGAAGCTTTTGGCCCTGGAGGATTCCTTATCTGACAAAGGCGGCGGTGATATCCATGACTACTCCACGATTGGAGTTCCACCGGCTTCCAGACCCTGGATTCCTTATCCAATGATTCCTCATCCAATGCCCCTACCGTACCCTCGGGTTTCCCCGTGGTGAGTACCAAGGGTGGTCGCGGTTCGGTCGGTTCGGTCACGTCGCAGTCGGTGGCGTTCGGTTGGCTCGGTTCGGGTCGGTTCTTGAGGCGTTGGTTGCCGCGTGGCTGCGCCCTTCTGGGCGGCATGCTGCTGCCCGTCGGTTTTGGTCGCATTCGGTGTCGCGGTCGGTTCGGTCGGGGTTCGGTTTTGCTGACGCCGTGCACGGCCTTGCGGGTACTCCTGTCGAAGAAGAAAAAAAAGTATAAAAATAAATGTGTGGCGCTCCGCGCGGGTTTCTTGGATCCGCGCCTGACGGCGCCTCCCGCGCCGCCCCTGGCGCGCTTCGCGCGCCAGGGAGGGGGGGTCCAGCGCAGGTCCAAGAAATCCGCGCGGACCTCCACAAGTTGATGTTTATCTTGTCGCTTCTTCCTCTGTTGTGGTACACGAGCACGCTTTGCAAGCACCCTGGGATCCTGGCGCGGCAATTTTGTTCACAACGGGCGCTCCTCGGCGGGCACGGAAGCCCGTGGACGAGCACGGCGAGTGCACGGGGCTGTGGTCCCTTGACGCGGGGGAGTGGGTACGGAATGCGCCCAGGAGGCGTCAGGCCCTGGGCGACTCCTTATCTGACGAGGGCGGCGGTGATAGTCATATGGCCAACCCACGACAGGAGTTCCACCAGCTTCCAGACACTGGAGTCCTTATCCAGGGCTTCGGGACCTTGGCCAGCGCTCAGACTCGGGGGCCCAGGTCCCCAGGTTGACACGGGAAATGCAGGATGATGAAGAAATTGCCAGGGGTCGAGTTCACGCGGCGGCGCCCCGGATGATGATCAGAAAGACTGGCCCAGGGCCGGAAATTGTTTTTCGAATCCTCACCCACCGCCTTCCAGGGCGCGCGCCTGGACGGTCCGACGGGCCAGACGCAGCCGAAGCGAGGCAGAGGGCGCAGATTCGGAAATCAGTATGTGAACCGCTTCCCCCGCAGTCTTTTGCGAACCGTCATCCTGTATCACGTGCCCGGACATGTTTGCGCCGTTTTTTACATGAACAACAACAACAACAACAACAACAACAACAACAACAACAACAACAACAACAATTACTAGCACGTGGGGACACTCCGTTCTCACCAGTGCCAGGGTTTTCATACGACGCCCGCCAATACCCCCACTTTGTGGGGGGGCCGGTTCAAGCTCTACCACATTTCCAAACGACTCTTCGCCACCACCCACACCCAGCTTCCCGCCCTATGACGTTCGGACACTTCACTTCGTGGCCTGCGGACGACCGTGGCTACTACACTGGCGCGTGGCTACTACACTGGCGGATTGTGGCCCCTGGCAGGCGCGCGTACGCCGTTGAAAGAGCTTGCGAAAGTAGCTCGCGCGAGCTCATGTAACATAAATGTTGAAAAACCATTGGTTTTTAAGGATTCGGACAGCGCGCGCGGGTAGAAATTTTGAAAATCCGTGCACGTGTTTTTCGAGGACCTACGGTGCGATTCGTGCGATTTTATGATACGCGGTGCTGAAATTCTTAAGAAACCCAATGGTGTTTGAAGATTTCGGCGTGCGCGCGCGAAGAAAAAACGAATGTGTCCCATATGGTATTATTTGACAGGGATGATGGCCCTGGCAGGCGCGCAACCGTTGTTGCAGAAGTTCGAAGCACGTGAAAAAGTTGTTCGCAAGAGCCCGTTTGACAGAAATGTTGAAAAAGTATTGGGTTTCCTAAGAAATCCGCAAGAGCGCGCGGGATGAATTTTTGAAACTTTTTTTCGAAAAACAATTGGGTTTTTCATGTTTTTATGTTAAATCGCTACGAAAACTAAGGTTTTGGAAGGATTTCATCTTGCGCGCGCGAGTGTGCACTTCGTGTCATTGTTTGCAAAGGATTCTTGAAGTTTGGCTATGTTAGAACAAGACATGTCATTTTATATTGTTTTTTGACAGGGAAAGCGGGCGTCAACAAAACAACCGGATCCGGACTCCCCCGTTTTGCCTGAGACTTCCTCACGAAAATGATGAAAATGTGGCTGCGGCCTAGGCGCGGCGGGGGGGGCGTTGGCACCAGAGCACCAGGGGGCCAACCAATAAATATCGTTTTTATGAGATAGAGAGAAGAAAGAAAAGGCAGAAGAAGAAGAAGTACACGGAATCTGAAAGTTAGAAAGAGAAAGAGAAGAAAGAGGAAAAAAAGAGAGAAAGAAGAAAGCAAGAAGGAAAGTAAGAAGTAAAGAAAGAGAAGAATAAAGAGAAAAAGAAGTATAAGAAAGAAGAACCAAAGAAGTAGAAGAGCAGAAAGTAATAATATTCAACAACAACAACAACAACAACAACAACAACAACAACAACAACAACAACAACAACAACAACAATCATTTCAATATTGTTCGCTCCTATCTGCTCACGTGCGAATCAATACGTATATCCCAAACCCTCGGTACCCGCCCTCGTCGTTTTCGATCATACCCCCTCGGGGGCATACCTTCCTTACCTGCCACATGTATTTAGTGCAGCCCCTTAAACAAGGGAAGAGAGGAAGAGTGGAAGGGGGAGTGAGAATAATGGAGCACGAGAGAAATTAGCAGGAGGGGGTCAAGGAGCAGAAAACAAGTGGTATAACCAGACGGGCAGATCGGGTGGGCAGACCCATAGCGGGCAGGTCGGGAAAGACGGGCCCAGGCGACGAGGCCGAGCAGGCGGGTTGCTGACGCGTGGCTCCTGCATGAATCGCTAGGAAGTCTCGAGCGATAACGCGATTCCCAAGTAAATCATGAGAAAAGCCAGCGTGGGCCACGAAGGGCATTAAATCCGAAGCCACAGGGCAGCGACGGGACCGCTGAGGGCAGCACCGGGGCCTCGCAGGGCAGACAGGGGGCCACAAAGGGCGACAGCGGGGCCAGGAAGGGCATGCATATGGGGCCACGACGGGAGCGAGCTGGGGCCACGAAGGGCATTCGTATACGGGGCCACAAAGGGCGACAGCGGGCCACTGAGGGCAGCAAAGAGGCCACGAAGGGCAGCGAGGAGGCCACGAAGGGCGACGGCGGGGCTACGAAGGGCATGCGTATGGGGCCACGACGGGCGCGTGCGAGCGGGGGCCACGAAGGGCATATAATGCGGGCCCACAAAGGGCAGCGACGGGGCCACTGAGGGCAGCAACGGGGCCACGAAGGGCAGCGAGCGAAGGCGACCGCGGAACCAGCACGGGCAGCGAGGGGCATCGAAGGCGGGCGAAGGGCAGCGAGCGGCGACTGCAGTCATTAACGGGCTGGTCGGGCGGGCAGGCCTCGACGGGCGGGTCGAGCGGGCGGATCGTTGAAGCGTGGGTCTTGCTTGAACCACGAGGCAATGTGTAGCGGGGGCGCGATTCCTCGGTGTCGACCACCGGCATCTGGATAAATTGTGAAGAAATATAAAGCGAAGCGGTTCGGTGGTAGGTTGCGATTGCGACGAAGTCCCAAGCGAGAATGCGATTCGATATACACTGTCAGGAAGTATTAGGCGGGAGCCGCGGTTCGGTGGTAAACTGCCAGGAAATCCCAAGCGAAAGCGCGATTCTTTAATAAATTGTAAGGAAGTCTCAAGCGGGATCCGTTGTTGTTGTAGGCGGGGGGGGCAACAATGCAGTTTGACCCGATTATATTGTGAGGAAGTCTCCAGCGGGAGCGCCGTTCCTGAGTAAATTTGGAGGAAGTCTCAGACGGGAGGGGGGTGTCTTGAGTAAATGTGTAGGAAGTCTCAGGCGGGAGCCGTTGTTGTTGGTAGTCCGGGGGGCCAAGGGCCCAGTTTGACCAGGAAGGTTTTCCATGTGAAAAAACAGGGTGCGAGCGTCGAGGGGCAGTTTGATTGAGAAAACAATATGCGCGGGTGAGAAGGATCAACAATAATTATTTTCAGAAATTAGAGTTCAACAACAACAACAACAACAACAACAACAACAATCACTTTACCCGAACGCTCAGTGTTCTCACCAGTGCCAGGGTTTTCATGCGACGCCAGCCAATACCCCCACTTGGTGGGGGGGCAGTGCAAGCTCTACCAAATATCCCCACGACTCTCCGCCACCACCCACACCCAGCTTCCCGCCCTATGACGTTCGGACACTTCACTTCGTGGCCTGCGGACGACCGTGGCTACTACACTGGCGTGGAGTACACACCCACAGAAGTTGTTAAGCCTACGTTCGTACACCACAGAAGTTGTTAAGCCTTGTTAACCCACAGAAGTTGTTAAGCCTTCCACAGAACATCTGTTGCATATGATGCATATGGTACATGATACACATGATACACATGATACGGTTTTTGGAGATTTCGGCGTGCGCGCGCGAAGAAAAAACGAATGTGTCCCGCATGGTATTACTTGACAGGGATGATGGCCCTGGCAGGTGCGCAACCGTTGTCGCAGAAGTTCGAAAAGTTGCTCGCAAAAGCCCGTTTGACAGAAATGTTTAAAAAGTGTTGGTTTTCCTACGAATCCGCAAGAGCGCGCGGGATGAGATTTTGACATTTTTTTGTTGAAAAACCATTGGTTTTTATGTTTTTATGTTAAAATCGTTCCGAACACTAAGCTTTTGGAAGGATTTCGTCTTGCGCGCGCGAATGTCCACTTTACCTTATTTTTTGCAAGGGATTCGTGAAATTTGATTATATTTGAACAAGAAATTTCATTTTATTGTGTTTTTTGCAAGGGAAAGCGGATTACAACAAAACAACCGGATCTTGATCAACTCGAATTACCTGAGGCTTCCTCACGAAAATGATGAAAACGTGGCTGCGGCCTAGGCGCGGCGGGGGGGGGCGCGCACCAGGGGGCCCAACAATAATTATTCTTTAGAATTAATAATGTTCAACAATCATAAGTTTAAGACCGATCGCCCTTATATGCTCGAGTGTCCAATAACGCGTATTTCCCAAACCCTCGATACCCGCCCTCTTCGTCTTCGATCGAACCCCTTTTGGGGGGTATACCTTTCTTCCCTGCAGACCGGGCCCCGGCAAGCGGCGGCGGCCGCGGACCGTCGGCCTGGCCAGCGGCAGCGCTGATCGGCGGGGCGGCCGCGGACCGTCGACCCGACCCCAAGAGGGACGGACAGGGGACCGACCACGACGACGACGACGACGACGACGACGACGACGACGTCGAAGACGACGGCGACGACGAGGACGACGAGCGAAAGCGAGAGCGAGAGAGAACGACAGCAGGGCCACGAAGGGCACGAAGTAGGCCACGAAGGGCGACAGCGGGGACGCGAAGGGAATGCGTATGGGGCCACGAAGAGTGCGAACGAGTGGGGGCCACGAAGTGCAGATAATGCGAGGCCACAAAAGGCAACTATGGGGCCACTGGGGGTAGCAACTGGGCCACGTAGGACAATGAGGGGGACACAAATGGCGACAGCGGGGCCACGAAGGGCACGCACATGGGGCCACAACGGGCGCGATTCCTGGGTGCCTGGGTGTCGGGAGCGCGGCGCTCGGGCAAATTGCAGGAAATTCCAACGCAAGGCTATTCTTCAGTAAGTTGCAAGCAAGTCTCCAGCGACAGCGCGACTCCAGAGCGCCGGGAGTGCGATTTCTCGAAAATTGTAAGGAAGTCCCAAGCGAGAGCGCGATTCCTGAATAAAATGTGAAGAAATCTCGGGCGGGAGTGGGGGTCCTGCCTAAATTGTAAGGAAGTCTCAGGCGGGAGCCGTTGTTGTTGTAACCCGGGGGCCAGGGGCCCAGGTTGAGCAGGAAGACTTCCCCTGTCAAAAAACAGGGTGCGAGCGTCGAGGGGCACACTTTGATTGAGAAAAACAGTATGCACCGGTGGGGGGGATCAACAATAATTATTTGTCATAAATGAAAATTCAATCAGTTTAAGACTGCTCGCTCCTATCTGCTCGCGTGACAATAAATAAGTCTATCCCAATCCTTCGGTACCCGCCCTCGTCGTCTTCGATCGTACCCCCTTGGGGGTATATCTTCCTTATCTGCCACGTGTATTCATGCAGATCCTACAAGAAGGGAAGATAGGACGGGCGGAAATGGGAGGGATAATAATGCAGCACGAGAGACATTAGCAGAAGGGGGGCAAGGAGCAGAAACCAAGTGGTGGAACCAGACGGGCAGATCGGGTGGGCAGACCCATAGCGGGCAGGACGGGAAGGCGGGCCCAGGCGACGAGGCCGAGCAGGCGGGTTGCTGAAGCGTGGGTCCTGCATGAATCGCGAGGAAATCTCAAGCGATAGCGCGATTCCCAAATAAACCCTGAGAAAAGCCAGCGTGGGCCACGAAGGGCATAAAATCCGAAGCCACAGGGCAGCGACGGGACCGCTGAGGGCAGCACCGGGGCCACGAAGGGCAGCGAGGGGGCCACAAAGGGCGACAGCGGGGCCACATGGGACCGCGACGGGCGCAAGCGAGCCAGGGCCACGAAGGGCATTCGTATACAGGGCCACATTGGGCGACAGCGGGGCCACTGAGGGCAGCGAAAGGGCCACGAAGGGCAGCGAGGAGGCCACGAAGGACGACAGCGGGGCTACGAAGGGCATGCGTATGGGGCCACGACGGGCGCGTGCGAGCGGGGGCCACGAAGGGCATATAATGCGGGCCCACAAAGGGCAGCGACGGGGCCACTGAGGGCAGCAACGGGGCCACGAAGGGCAGCGAGCGAAGGCGACCGCGGAACCAGCACGGGCAGCGAGGGGCATCGAAGGCGGGCGAAGGGCAGCGAGCGGCGACTGCAGTCATTAACGGGCTGGTCGGGCGGGCAGGCCTCGACGGGCGGGTCGAGCGGGCGGATCGTTGAAGCGTGGGTCTTGCTTGAACCACGAGGCAATATGTAGCGGGGGCGCGATTCCTCAGTGTCGGGGACCGGCATCTGGATAAATTGTGAGGAAATATCAAGCGAAGCGGTTCGGTGGTGGGTTGCGACGAAGTCCCAAGCGAGAACGCGATTCTGCAATAAATTGTAAGGAAATATCAGGCGGGAGCCCCGATTCGGTGGTATATCGTCATAGGGTCCCAAGCGAGAGCGCGATTCTTTTATAAATTGTGAGGAAGTATCAGGCGGGAGCCGTTGTTGTTGTTGTTGTTGTTGTTGTTGTTGTTGTTGTTGTTGTTGTTGTTGTTGTTGTTGTTGTTGTTGTTGTTGAACATTATTAATTCTAAAGAATAATTATTGTTGGGCCCCCTGGTGCACGCCCCCCCTGCGCCGCCTAGGCCGCAGCTACATTTTCATCATTTTCGTGAGGAAGCCTCAGAAAAGAGGGTGTGTACAGGATCCGGTTGTTTTGTTGTAATCCGCTTTCCCTTGCAAAAAAACAATAGAAAATGACATTTCTTGTTCTAATATAATCAAATTTCAAGAATCCCTTGCAAAAAATAAGGTAAAGTGGACATTCGCGCGCGCAAGACGAAATCCTTCCAAAACCTTAGTGTTCGCAGCGATTTTAACATAAACACATCAAAAAACCAATGGTTTTTCAACAAAAAATTGTCAAAATCTCATCCCGCGCGCTCTTGCGGATTCGTAGGAAACCCAACACTTTTTAAACATTTCTGTCAACCACGGGCTTTTGCGCAGTTGGGCTACTTAAGAATTTTAGCACCGCGCATCATAAAATCACACGAATCGCACCGTAGGTCCTCGAAAAACACCTGCACGACTTTTCAAAATTTCTACCCGCGCGCGCTGTCCGAATCCTAAAAAAAACAATGGTTTTCCAACATTTATGTTACATGAGCTCGCGCGAGCTACTTTCGCACGCTCTTGCAACGGGGTTCGCGCGCCTGCCAGGGGCAGATGTTCTGTGGAAGGCTTAACAACTTCTGTGGGTTAACAAGGCTTAACAACTTCTGTGGGTGTACGAACGTAGGCTTAACAACTTCTGTGGTGTGTACTCCACGCCAGTGTAGTAGCCACGGTCGTCCGCAGGCCACGAAGTGAAGTGTCCGAACGTCATAGGGCGGGAAGCTGGGTGTGGGTGGTGGCGAAGAGTCGTGTGGATATTTTGGAGAGCTTGCACTGCCCCCCCACAAAGTGGGGGTATTGGCTGGCGTCGCATGAAAACCCTGGCACTGGTGAGAACACTGAGCGTTCGGGTAAAGTGATTGTCGTTGTTGTTGTTGTTGTTGTTGTTGTTGTTGTTGTTGTTGTTGTTGTTGTTGTTGTTGTTGTTGTTGTTGTTGTTGTTGTTGTTGTTGTTGTTGTTGTTGAACTTTAATTACTAAACAATTATTATTGTTGGACCCCCTATATTCGCCCTGGCGCTCTCGCCGAGGCGCCGGCCGCATTTCCTCTGAAATTGAGGCTCACGCTCAGGCGTTTTGGGGTTCCGCCAAAACCGGCCCCCCAACAACAACAACGCTCCGGCTCGAGACTTCCTCCTTTTTTACTCGGGCTCGGTGCTCTTGCTCGCCGCCGAGAGCGGCTCCTGGGCCGGACGCCCGGGTCGGCGCCCGAGCCGGCGCCCGGGCGCCGGAAAATCTAGTTCCGAGGCGGCGCCGAAAAAAGGCCATTCAATACACATTTTTCTTTCGAGAATGCTGAATTTCTGCTTCCGGCGCCCGGGAGGGAGGCCGTCCGGGCCGATTCCGGAGGTCGGGCCGGCACCCGGCCCGGCTCCCGGGCCGGACGCCCGGGTCGGCGCCCGAGCCGGCGCCCGGGCGCCAGAAAATCGAGTTCCGAGGCGGCGCCGAAAAAAGGCCATTCCAATACATATTTTTCTTTCGAAAATGCTGAATTTCTGCTTCCCGCGCCCGGGAAGCCGTCCGGGCCGATTCCGGAGCTCGGGCCGGCACCCGGCCCGGCTCCCGGGCCGGATACACATTTTTCTTTCGAAAATATTTTTTCTGCTAGCCGCGCCCAAGCCGGCCGGGCCGAATTCAGCTCGGCCCCCGGCACCCCCCGCTTCCCGACGGAACGCCCGTCGGCGCCCTAAGCAACAATGATCCGCCCGGGCGCCGGAAAATCGAGTTCCGAGGCGGCGCCGAAAAAAGGCCATTCCAATACACATTTTTCTTTCGAAAATGCTGAATTTCTGCTTCCGGCGCCAGGGAGGCCGTCCGGGCCGATTCCGGAGCTCGGGCCGGCACCCGCCCTGGCCGGCACCCGGCCTGGCTCCCGGGCCGGACGCCCGGGCAGTTCCGATCGCGCCGAAAGGAAGCCATTCCAATACACATTTTTCTTTCGAATATGCTGAATTTCTGCTTGCGGCGCCCGGGAAGCCGTCCTGGGCCGATTCTGGAGCGGCTTTGGGCCGGACGCCCGAGCTGGCGCCCGTACGTGGTGCTTCTCTGCTTCTGGCGCCTGCGGAGCTTCCCGAGCCGCTTCTGGAACCATATCTGGGCCGGTCCAGCGATAGGTTTCCTGGATGTGCTGAACCATCCAACTTTTTGAGACTTCTGCGTCTCAAGGATAGGGAGAGAAGACATTAAAGGAGGATCAAAAAGCAACGTCGCTATGAACGCTTGGCTGCCACAAGCCAGTGCTACTTACTTGGACTACTACTACCGTTACCACTACTACTAGTGCTACAGCCGCAACAACAATATCATCAACTGCTGCTACTACACCTACTCATCCTTCCTCCCCCTCCTCCCCCTCCCTTCTCCTCCTCCCCCTCCCTATCTCTCTCATCTCCCCCTCCTCTTCCTCTTCCTCTCCCTCTGAGATGCGGGGCATGCGCAAGGCGATTGCGAAGGCGATGTGCCGTCCGAGCTATGGATGTAGAAGTTCCTCGGAAGAGGTGGTGGCCAAACCTTCTTGGGCGGGATATCTGGGTGAGGGAATATCGGATCCCGCATGCCAGAAAAATCCCCCATGATGGGGTGTGTTATCCAGATGGATGCATGTGTCATGTGGAAGCATGGCGCATGGGGGTAAAATGATTGAACATTATTTATTTTAAAGAATAATTATTGTTGGGACCCCTGGTGCGCGGCCCCCTCGCCGCGCCTAGGCCGCAGCCACATTTTCATCATTTTCGTGAGGAAGTCTCAGGCAAAACGTGGGTGTCCGGATCCGGTTGTTTTGTTGTCCCCCGTTTTCCTTTGCAAAAAATAAGCTAAAGTGGACATTTCTTGTTCTAACATAACCAAACTTCAAGAATCCCTTACAAAAAATAAGGTAAAGTGGACATTCGCGCGCGCAAGACGAAATCCTTCCAAAACCTTAGTGTTCGCAGCGATTTTAACATAAAAACATCAAACAACCAATGGTTTTTCAACAAAAAATTGTCAAAATCTCATCCCGCGCGCTCTTGCGGATTCGTAGGAAACCCAACACTTTTAAACATTTCTGTCAAACGGGCTTTTGCGAACAACTTTTTCGAACTTCTGCAACAACGGTTGCGCACCTGCCAGGGCCATCATCCCTGTCAAATAATACCATGCGGGACACATTCGTTTTTCCTTCGCGCGCGCACGCCGTCGTCGTCGGCCGCGGGGCCTGAATAGTAGCCACGGTCGTCCGCATGCCACGAAGTGAAGTGTCCGAACGTCATAGGGCGGGAAGCTGGGTGTGGGTGGTGGCGAAGAGTCGTTTGGAAATTTGGTAGAGCTTGAACCGGCCCCCCCACAAAGTGGGGGTATTGCCCGCCTCCTATGAAAACCCTGGCACTGGTGAGAACGGAGTGTCCCCACGTGCTAGTAATTGTTGAACATTATTCCTTCTAAAGAATTATTATTGTTGGGACCCCTGGTGCGCGACCTCTGCGCCGCGCCTAGGCCGCAGCTACATTTTCATCATTTTATCGCGAAAGCTTCAGAAAAGTGGATGAGCTCCGGATCCGGTTTTTTGTTGACGCTCGTTTTCCCTTGCAAAAAACAATAGAAAATGAAAATTCTTGTTCTTAGTTGATCAAATTGCAAGAATCCCTTGCTAAAAATAAGGTAAAGTGGACATTCGTGCGCGCAAGACGAAATCCTTCCAAAACCTTAGGTTTCGTAGCGATTTTAACATAAAAACATCAAAAACCCAATGGTTTTCTCAGAAACAATTGTCAAAATGTCCTTCCGCGCGCTCTTGCGGATTCCTAGGAAACCCACCAGATTTTAAACATTTCTGTTAAAAGGGCCTTTGCGTGCTACTTCTTCAGGTGCTTTGAACTTCTCCAACAACGGTTGCGCGCCTGCGAGGGCCACCATCCCTTGCAAAAAATGAGACGAAGTGCACATGCGCGCGGCCGCCGCGCGCGCGGCCGCCGAACACGCATGTCGAAATCCTGCCAAATCCTGCCAATCATGTCGAAATCCTGCCCCAAAAATGTGACCAACTATCTTGGCATTGCGTACCATCTCACGTGTACCGTGTACCACATCATATGTAACAGATGTGATCAACCTCTGTGGGTGTGTACCCCACGCCAGTGTAGTAGCCAGGGTCGTCCGCACGCCACGAAGTGAAGTGTCCCAACGTCATAGGGCGGGAAGCTGGGTGGGGGTGGTCTCGAAGAGTCGTTTGGATATTTGGTAGAGCTTGAACGGCCCCCCCACGAAGTGGGGGTATTGGCTGGTGTCGCAAGAAAACCCTGGCACTGGGGAGAACACTGAGCGTTCGGGTAAAATGATTGTTGTTGTTGTTGTTGTTGTTGTTGTTGTTGTTGTTGTTGTAAAAAAACAGGGGGCCAACGACACAGTTTGACTTTCAAGATTCCCCGAATAAAAAACAGGATGCGAGCTCCGGGAAGGGCACCTCAATCGAAAAAATGCAACGTGCACCGGGCGGGGGGGATCAACAATAAGCATCCTTCTGACATGAGAGTTCAACGACAACGACAACGACAATGATAACAACAATAAATTGTAAGACTGTTTTGTTTTATTTGGTCGCGTGCCACTCGACACGCATATCTTCTTAACCCTCGATGCCCGCCCTCTCCGTCTTCGATTGTACCCCCTTGGTGGATTTATGTTTCCCAGCCATCTTGTGGTGTTGGGTCCTCGTTTTGAATAGACGGTGCCCCGCGCTCTCCTCTTCTCCTCGCCCTCCTCCTCACCCTCCTCCCGTCCTCTTTCTTCCCTGCCTTTCACCCATCCAGTACAGCGTTTCGTGGCCCCGTAAGGAGCTCCACCGAAGCCCCCGGTGGGACTGCCCGCATGTGTCCCGCACACCCAATTTGACAGCTTCACCGACCCAGTTGGGAGCTGCACCGAAGCCCTCAGTGGGACCGCCCGCATGCGTCCCATACACCCAATTTGGCACTTTCACCAACCCAGGACATCGCTCCGTGGCCCCATAGGGAATTCGACCGAAGCCCCCAATGGGACCGCTCGCGTGCGTCCCACACACCAAATTCTGCAGTTTCACCCACCCAGTACAGCGCTTCGTGGCCCCATAGGCAGCTCCACCGAAGCCCCCAGTGGGACCGCCCGCATGCGTCCCACACAGACACACACACACACACACACACACACCCACACACACACACACACACACACACACACTGTGGCATTTTCGCACACCCGGTATAGCGCTTCGTGGCCTCATAGGGAGCTCCACCGAACCGCCCGCATGCGCCCCACCCTCCCAGCACAGCGCTTCGTAGCCCCATGGGGAGCTCCACCGAGGCCCCCTGTGGGACCGCCCGCATGCGTCCCTCACACCCAATTTGGCAGTGTCACCCACCCAATACAGCGCTTCCTGGCCCCACAGAGAGCTCCACCGAAGCCCCCAGCGGGGCCTCCCGCATGCGTCCCACACACACACACATATATATATATACACACACATACACACACACACACACACACACACACACACACGCACGCGCACACGCACACGCACACGCATACACAGTACAACGTGTTGTGGCCCCGTCGGGGGCTCCACCGAGCGCCACCGCCCGCATGCGCCCCCCACATTCAATTTAGCACACCCCTCACACCCCCTTAAAAAAAACGTGGTGCGAGCCCTGGGAGAAGCATCTTAATTGAAAATATATGATGGTTACCGAAGGGTGGAACCAACCATAGTTGTTCTTACGCACTGAGAACTCGGCAACGACATCAACAACAACAATCATGTTAATATTGATTGTTATTATCTGCTCGCGTGCCATTCCACACGTATATAATCGCGAGGAAGTTTCGAACGATAGCGCGATTATCTTATAAGTGTGACGAAGTCCCGCGCGAGAGCGCGATTTTGAAATACATTGTGAGGACGTATCAGGCGGGAGCCGCTGTTGTTGCAAACAGGCGGCCAGGGGCGCAGTTTGGTGACCCATCGTTTGGTTACCAGAGAAGGTGGATCAACACTAATTATTTTTATGAATGAGAACTCAACAGCACCAATGACAACAATAACTACAACAGCAACAGCAACATTATTTTCAGACTGTTCGCTCTTATCTGCCCGCGTGCCATTCAACGCGTATATGCCGACCCTATTCGTTTTCGATGGTACCCCTTTGGGGGTATATGTTTCTTAGTTGCAAGGTGTATTTCGTGGAGCCCCTCAGGCAGGGGAAGAGAGGACGAATGGAAGGAAGGAACAAGGGTGAGGGAGGAGGCTGGAGCACGAGAGAGAGTACCAGGATGGGGGGCTAGGAACGGAAAACACGTGGCAGAACCAGACGGGCAGATCGGGCGCGTAGACCCTGACGGGCGGGTCGGGAAGGCGGTTTCTGGCAGGCAGGTCGAGCAGGCGGGTTGCTGTGCGTCTTGCATGAATTGCGATGAAGTCTCGAGCAATAGCGCGATTCCGAAATATATCGGTAGCAGCGAGAGCGTGATTCTTGAGTGTCGAGGGCGCGGCGTCTGAATATATTGCGAGGAAGGCCCACGCGAGAGCGCGATTCCTGTATAAATGGTAAGGAAGTCCCGCGCGAGAGCCCGATTCAGGATAATATTGTGAGGACCTATCAGGCGGGAGCCGCTGAAACCGGGGGCCAAACTCGCAGTGTGGTGACATTCCATTTTCCGTTGTAAGAAAAACAGGGTGCGAGCCCCGGGAGGAGGAATTTCATTGAAAGTCTACCATGGTTACTTGGGAGGGAGGACCAACAATATGAATGTTTAGACATACGAATCTAGCAGCAGCGACAACCACAAAAACAATAGCAATAGTTACAACAACAACAACAACAACACCAACAACAACACCAATCATTTTAAGACTGTTCGCTCTTACTTGCCCGCGTGCCATGCAACGTGTATACCCACGCCCTCGATACCCGCCCCCTTCGTCTTCGAGCGTACCCCCTTCTGGGGGGATTCTTTCTTTTTGTGGGGGCGGGCGGGCTTAGACAAGCGGGCGTGAACGGGCAGGGAATTATTCGGAGGATGGGGCACGCATCTCTTTGCCCACCATTGGAATTAGCGCAGGCCCTGCAAGAAGAGGAAGGGGGAGAACGAGGGAGAGTGGGAGGAAGGGAGGGGGAGGGACGAGGCTAAAGGGGAACACGCCAGGAGAGAGGGGGCGAGGAGGGGGGGGGGGGACGATTGGAGATAGAGAGACAGAGGAGGGAGGAAGGAGGAGGCTGGAGAGGGGAGGGCGAAGAGAGGAGGGAGGAGGGTTATGGGAGGAGGGTGAGGGGAGAGAGGAAGAGGGAGGAGGAGGGTGGATATGAGGGAGAGGGGAGGGAGGAGGGAGGTTGGATGGGGAGGAAGGGGCAGGAGGGTAAGAGTGTGAACGTTCGAGGAAGTCCTAGGCGAGGGCGTATTCCTCAAGGAAGAGTTGGGCGGGAGCGGGGGTCCCGAGTACATTGTCGGACGTCTCAGGCGGGAGCGCCGGTCGGGCGGGCGGACCCTGACGGGCGGGTCGGGCGGGCGGGACATTCAAACGGGATTTTTGCGTAAATTGCGAGGAAGTATTAAGCGAGAGCGCGATTCCTAAGTAAATTGCGAGGGCGTCCTTGGCGCGAGCGTGGTTCCTGAGCGTCGAGAACGCGATGCTGCAATAAATTGCGAGGAAGTCCTAAGCGAGAGCGCCATTCCTGAGTAAATTATGAGGAAGTCTCGGGCGGGAGCAGGGGTCCTGATTAAGGAAGTCTCAAGCGGGAGCGCCGTTTCTGAGTAAAATGTGAGAAAGTCTGAAGCGGGAGCGCCCTTCCGGAGAAAAATTTTGAGGAAGTCTCAGGCGGGAGCGGGGGTCCTGAGTAAATTGTGAGGAAGTCTCAGGCGGGAGCCGTTGTTGTTGTAGTCCGGGGCCCAACAACGCAATCTGATCCGCAAGGCTTTCCCTGTCAAAAAACAGGGTGCGAGCCCCGGAGGAAGCACTTCAATTGAAAAAAACAATGGGCACCGGACAGGGGGGATCAACAATAATTATTCTTCAGAAATGAGAGTTCAACAATAGCAGCAGCAGCAGCAGCAGCAACAACAAAAGCACGACAGCAGGTTCTGGGCCATTTTCTCGGAGGCCCTCTCCGAGCCCCAGGACCGTCAAAAAACGACTCGGGATGCAAAGGCAGTCCTGGGGAAGGGGTCTAGACCTCCAGGGGTCCACGTTGCGAAAAAGATGCGACGTTGTATGTCTGCATTATGTTGCACGAGCAGGCTTTGTCGGGCCAGTCTACGGCAGAGCTCGGTGGAGACGCATTGCCCAGACACTTGTTTTCTGATGGTTTACGCACCATAGCTGCTGTAATTTGCCCCATGCTGTTTTAGCCCGTGCGCCGTGCAGCGCAGCTCCACTGACCGGGGGTTTTTCGCAGCTCGGGGCCTGCGCCGGGCCCTGGGAGCGTTAAAGAAGAATGCGGGATGGAAAGTTGGCCCCAGGGAGAGGGCTGGGAATTCCGGGGAACGCGCGATACAAAAAAACAATACATTTGATGTCGGGGTCGAGGGGGTATGTGTTCGAGGATCGAGGTTCGAGGATCGGACTTCAAGGATCGAGGACCGCGGGAGAGCAAGGTTCGAGCATTGAGCCTCCTGGATCAAGGTTTTGGGCCACTTTTCGCTCGGTTCGATGTTCCAGGTTCAAGGGGGGATAGGAGGCTCTTGTCGTGTCGACGCAACAGCGACCCTGGCAGGGGAAGTTCAAGGTCGAACGCCTCCAGTGTCCCAGAATCGATCTGCATCGAGCGATCTGCTCTGTCGGGAAGCCGCGATCTTTCAAGGTTGAAGGGTCCACGTAGTGTAAGAAACCAACGCTGAAGCCGTCACGACACGGGTCCGCCGTATGCAGAGGGGGGTTATCCCAGGGGTGGGGCTTGGGAACGAACCCAGCAGCTGGATGCTCACATCCACAAGCCAGTTCGACCCATGTTCCTCTAACCGCACCTTTGCCCCTTCCCCGCCTTCTACGTCCCCCCGAAAACGGGCGAGCCACAGCTGGGCCGAAGAGCAAACGCCGGCAGAAGCACAAACTTTCGGAGGCCCGCGCGGATCTCTCAGATCGGCGCTGGGCTCCCCCCCCCGGGCGGCGCCCCTGGTGCCGCCGCTGGCGCGCCCCGCGCGCCAGAGCAGAGGGGCCCAGCGCCGCCCCAAGCCAGCGCCGCCCCGCGCGGACATCCGAAAAGTTTGGGTGTGCGATGCGCCGGGCTCTGCGGGAAAAAACACACACTCTGGGGAAAACACACACACACAGTGTGGACAAAAAACACACTGTGTGTTTTTTCCCACCAACGGTGTGTGTGTGTGTGTGTGGGTGTGTGTGGGTGGTGTGTGGGTGTGGTGTGGGTAGTGTAGTGGGTGTTCATGGCTGTGTGGGTGTGTGGAGGGTATGTGTGTGGGTGTGTGTGGGCTGTGTGTGGGTGTGTGTGGGTGTGTGTGGGTGTGTGAGGTGTGTGTGCGGCTGTGCGTGGGTGCGTGGTGTGCGTGGGTGCGTGGGGTGCGTGGGTGCGTGGGTGCGGGGTGCGTTGGGTGCGTGGTGCGGGGTGCGTGGTGTGGTGGGTGGTCGTGCGTGCGTGGCGTGCCGTGCTGCGTGCGTGCGTGCGGGGTGCGTGGGTGAGTGGGTGCGGGGTGCGTGGGTGCGTGCTGTGCGTGCGTGCGTGCGTGCGTGCGTGCGTGCGTGCGTGCGTGCGTGCGCGCGTGCGCGCGTGCGCAGCGTTGCGTGCGCGAGCACGCACTGCGCGTGCAGCGTGAGCGTGCGTGGGGCGCGCGCACGCGTGCGCTGTGCCGCCGTGCGCGTGCGCGTGCGCGTGCGCGTGCGCGTGCGCGTGCGCGTGCGCGTGCGTGTGCGCGTGCGTGTGCGTGTGCGTGGGCGTGCGGTCGCGTGCGCGTGCGCGTGCGCGTGCGCGTGCGCGTGCGCGTGCGCGTGCGCGTGCGCGTGAGCGTGCGCGTGCGCGTGCGCGTGCGCGTGCGCGTGTGCGTGTGCGTGTGCGTGTGCGTGTGCGTGTGCGTGTGCGTGTGCGTGTGCGTGTGCGTGTGCGTGTGCGTGTGCGTGTGCGTGTGCGTGTGCGTGTGCGGGTGCGTGTGCGTGTGCGTGTGCGTGTGCGTGTGCGTGTGCGTGTGCGTGTGCGTGTGCGTGTGCGTGTGAGTGTGAGTGTGCGTGTGCGTGTGCGTGTGCGTGTGCGTGTGCGTGTGCGTGTGCGTGTGCGTGTGCGTGTGCGTGTGCGTGTGCGTGTGCGTGTGCGTGTGCGTGTGCGTGTGCGTGTGCGTGTGCGTGTGCGTGTGCGTGTGCGTGGGTGTGGGTGTGGGTGTGTGTGGGTGCGTGCGTGAGGGTGTGTGCGTGTGTGCGTGTGTGCGTGTGTGGGTGTGCGTGTGTGTGTGTGTCGGTGTGTGTCGGTGTGTGTGTCTGTGTGTGTGTCTGTGTGTGTGTTTGTGTGTGTGTGTCTGTGTAAGTGTGTGTCTGTGTGTGTCTGTGTGTAAGTGTGTATAAGTGTGTGTAAGTGTGTGTAAGCGTGTGTGTGTGTAAGTGTGTAAGTGCGCAAGTGTGTTAGTGTGTAAGTGTGTAAGTGTGTAAGTGTGTAAGTGTGTAAGTGTGTAAGTGTGTAAGTGTGTAAGTGTGTAAGTGTGTAAGTGTGTAGGTGTGTAAGTGTGTAAGTGTGTAAGTGTGTAAGTGTGTAAGTGTGTAGGTGTGTGTGTGTGTGGTGTGTTGTGTTGTGTTGTGTGTGGTGTGTGTGGTGTGTGTGGTGTGTGGTGTGTGTTGTGTGTGGTGTGTGGGGTGTGGTGTGTGTTGTGTGGTGTGTGTTGTGCGTTGTGTGTTGTGTGTTGTGTGTTGTGTGTTGTGTGTTGTGGGTTGTGTGTTGTGTGTTGTGTGTTGTGTGTTGTGTGTTGTGTGTTGTGTGTTGTGTGTTGTGTGGTGTGTGTTGTGTGTTGTGTGTTGTGTGTTGTGTGTTTGTGTGTCGTGTGTTGTGTGTCGTGTGTTGTGTGGTGTGTGTTGTGTGTTGTGTGTTGTGTGTTGTGTGTTGTGTGTTGTGTGTTTGTGTGTTGTGTGTTGTGTGTTGTGTGTTGTGTGTTGTGTGTTTGTGTGTTTGTGTGTTTGTGTGTTTGTGTGTGTGTCTGTGTGTGTGTTTGTGTGTTTGTGTGTTTGTGTGTTTGTGTGTTTGTGTGTTGCTGTGTTGCTGTGTTGCTGCGTTGGTGTGTTGGTGTGTTGGTGTGTTGGTGTGTTGGTGTGTTTGTGTGTTTGTGTGTTTGTGTGTTTGTGTGTTTGTGTGTTTGTGTGTTTGTGTGTTTGTGTGTGTTTGTGTGTGTTTGTGTGTTTGTGTGTTTGTGTGTTTGTGTGGTTGTGTGGTTGTGTGGTTGTGTGTTTGTGTGTTTGTGTGTTTGTGTGTTTGTGTGTTTGTGTGGTTGTGTGTTTGTGTGTTTGTGTGTTTGTGTGGTTGTGTGTTTGTGTGTTTGTGTGTTTGTGTGCTTGTGTGCTTGTGTGCTTGTGTGCTTGTGTGGTTGTGTGTTTGTGTGTTTGTGTGTGTTGTGTGTTTGTGTGTTTGTGTGTTTGTGTGTTTGTGTGTTTGTGTGTTTGTGTGTGTTTGTGTGTGGACGTGCGTGTGTGTGTGTTGGTGTGTGCGGTGTGTGCGGTGTGTGCGGTGTGTGTGGTGTGTGTGGTGTGTGTGGCGTGTGTGGCGTGTGTGGTGTGTGTGGTGTGTGTGTGTGTGCGTGCGTGTGTGTGTGTGTCTGTGTGTGTCTGTGTGTGTCTGTGTCTGTGTGTGGTGTGTGTGTTCTCACATCCCCAGGGCGAAAGTTTTCTCCTCTTTCTTGGGCCTGGAGCGACGGTTTGAAGTCTTGAGCAGACGCGTATGAGATACCCGCCGCCGGATCCGATGAAGTTCGCGTGGATCCAGTTTTGGCTTTGGTTTGTGTTTCGGTGGATCCGATTTCTGTCTGCGCGGTTCCGATTGCTGTCTGCGCGGCTCAGCCACTATTCTTTGGGGAAGCCCATCGGCTTCGGCACCCCTCTCGGAGAATCGTGGATCATGCAGGGTGGCGGTTACGAAATGCCCGGGTGGGGGCCTCACGCGTGTCCGTTTCGCGATGCTGGGAAGGGCCTCGCCAAAATCGTCCCCAGCGGCAGGGCACTATGTATGAATCGCTCCCCCCTGTTTTTGAACTGTCGCCCTGTATTACGATGGGCCCCCCCAAGGGGGGGAAGGAACAAAGCTCCCCCAGCTGTAGTTGGTCGGCAGAAAGACCCAGAATCAGGGGTTCGAAGATGGGGTCCTGAGGGATGGGGCCCTACGGACAAAAAAGGCCTTCCGGGTTCAATTCGCATTGTTCGGGACCTCCTCCTTGAGGGCGCCATGTCTCGGGGCCCCATCTTTGAAGTGCCGACAAAAGCCCACGGGGGAGGGGCCAGATTGGGATCCAGAGCCAAGGGGTGTCAGCGCCTGCAGAGTCCCTCGGGCTTCGGTCTGGGACTGGGTGGCCGCGCCACTTCCAGACCGGACGTGAACTTGGCGACCGCTTGGGCGGTGGCGGGAGGGGAAGTTGCTCCCCCTTCTCACCCTTGCCCTGACCACCCTTGACCTGATCCCCTCTGAGGCTGTCAACTACACGTAAGAGTGAACCTTCGCCAGAGTGTCCTTTGGTGCGGGCTCACTGGGGTCCCCCGATCGCCGAACTCGATGCGGTAGGAACGTCTTGCGCGCGTGTGTTTGTCCCCCCCGCGGCCCCCAAAAAGCCGTGCACCAAAGGTCCCTCTTACCCAGGGTCACTCTTGCGAGCAGTCGAGGCCGATCCCAGACTCCAAGTGGGCCCGCAGGACCGCGGAGGGGGTGGCAAAGGCAGCTGCGGCAAGGGCTCGCGCAGAATGCCGCCAGAGCAGAAGGCACTGCTGAACACTCGGTGCTTCTTCAACGACGATGGCGATTTCGTGGTCAGACTGCACGACACCGATGTCTTCGTCTTGCAGCGGGGCCCAGAGCTCGCCGAGGTCGTGAAGCCAGAGGGGGACGAGCCGGAGCCCGATGCTGCTGAGGCCAAGCCAGAGCCAAAGGCCGAGAACGGAGCCGCCCAGGAGGAGGGTGCCACGAGCAAGGAGGCGGGCGGAGAGGAGAAGGCCCAGGAGGGCTGCCAGAGCGAGGCGACGCAGGAGATCAGAGAAGAGAAAACGGCATGAGCGTAGACTTTCGGAGGTTCGCGCGAATGTTTTGGATCGGCGCTGGACCCCCCCTGCCTGGTCCGCGCGCCAGGGGCGGCGCCAGAGGCGCCACCAGGGGGGCCCAGCGCCGGTCCCGAAAGCCTTTGTTTATGCAGTTGAGCGAGACAAAGACGAGGTCGACTGCGCGGACATTCGCGAGTAAGCTGCCCGCGTATGCTCGCGTGTGAGCGCCCTCGTCTCCAATACAGCGTGCCGCGCTGGCGGCCCGCGCAAGCTGCGGCGCAAGGTCGCCACGCCATGTCGCGCAGGACTAGTTCTTTTCGTCGCTCAGTTGTCCAGGAAGGGAGTTCAGGAAGGGGGGCCCAGCCCCGATCCACGAAATCCGCGCAAGACGCCTTGCTTCTCGTCGCTCGGCTGCCCCCCGCCTCCAGGAGAAGGCTGCCGACAGGACGCCCCCGGGCGAGGAACCCAAGGCGGCCGCGGCGGCAGAGGGCGCCCCGGAGGCCGGGAAGCTGGCGGCCGAGGCCGAGCCCGCTGAGCCCCCCGAGAAGAAGGCTCGTCAGGGGCAACGGCAGGAGGGCATGGGCAGACAGCAGGGGCTCGAGCATGAGGAGCCTTCCACAGGGAACCCAACCCTGAGACCCCAGGGCGTCCCATGATTTTCGGCGTGCACCGAGGAAACCCAGGGCACCCTGGAGGCAAGCAGGGTGTTTCTTGGCATGGGCCTCCACTGTAGAGGACAGGCCTCCCAGATGGGGTCCGAGTAGATGGGGTCGGAGGATCGCCGATGCATCGCCGATAGCGCTCGATGTGGAGCCCGCTTTCCTCCACGCCGACGTCGCTGATGCATTGCCGCTGTATCGGCGATGCGGCGCGATCCTCCGGCCCCATCTACTTCGACCCCATCGAGGAGGCCTCGGTCTGAGGTTCATGGCGCACTCGGCGCGCCAGGAAGAGGGGTCCAACGCCGATCCCAAAAAACCGCGCAGACCTCCGAGGAATTATGCTTATGCCGTTCTTGCTGGTTCCTCTAGAGGCGCCCCTCACGAGGCCCTAAGGGCTCCAGGGGGCTCCAAAGTGTAGCGAGCTGCCTGCCGCTGCGTTCCCTGCTTCCTTCCCTTTCCCCCTCCTCCTCCTCCTCCTCCTCCTCCTCCTCCTCCTCCTCCTGACTCGGGGTAGTATCATCCCTCCTCCCTCCTCCTCACTCTCTCCTCCTCCTCCCCCGCCTAATCCTCTCTCCTCCTGTCCTCCTCCTACTCCTCCTCCTCCTCCTCCTCCACCTCCTCCTCCTCCTCCTCCTCCTCCTCCTCCTCCTCCTCCTCCTCCTCCTCCCCCTCCCCCTGCTACTTCCGTAGCCATTTTGGCTCAAGATGGCATGCCATCGCGAGTCCAGCGTGGATACCGCTAGTCCGCGGCCAGCTCCAACCTTTTTGCAGCCACACCCAGGGACGAGCTGCCGTCCATTCCTGCGTTTCATCCCGACGTTGCAGGCCGCCTTCCATATCACAGTGTGCCTCGTGAGCTACGCGCCGAGCATCAATATTCTCTCGAGCCCCGTGCCGAGTATCCTTATCCCTACATTTCTGCTAAGGAAGTAAGCCTGGGCTCGTTCAAATAGTGCGAAAACGTTCAGACCAGAAATAGAAAAGTGGAAAAGTGGAAAAGTACAAACCTCCATTGGAAAAGTGGAAAAAAAACACGACACACATGGAAAAGTGGAAAAGTGGAAAAGTGGAAAAGTGTAACGACAATTAGAAAAAGAAGAGATGAGAAGAAAGAGAGAAGAAAGAAAAAGACAGAAAAAGAAAAGAAGAGAGAAAAAAGAAAGAGAGAAGAAGAAAGAAACAAAAAGAAAGAAGAGAAAGAGAGATAGAAAGAGAGAAAGGAAAGAAGAAGAAGAAAGAGAAAAAAGAAGAAGAAGAGAAAAGAAAAGAGAAAAGAGAAGAAAGAAGAAAGAAGAAAGAAGAAGAAAAGAAAAGAAAAAAGAGAGAAAAAGAAGAAAGAGAGTAAAAAGAAGAGAGAGAGGAAGAAAGAAAGAGAAAGAAAGAAGAAAGAAAGAAAAGAAGAGAAGTAGAGATAGAAAAGAAAATGAAAGGAAGAGAAAAGAAGAAGAAGAAAAGAAGAAAGAGAAAAAGAGAAGAAGAAGAAGAATAGAGAAGAAGAAAGAAAAAGTGGAAAAGTAGAAAAGTAGAAAAACAATAGAGCAAATGGAAAAGTGGAAAAGTGGAAAAGCCCGAGCAAATTTCAGAAAAACAGAAAAGTAGAAAAGTGGAAAAGTAGAAAAGTGGAAAAGTGGAAAAGCAAGGAACCCCTGAGACACAAGGCTAACTTTTCCACTTTTCCACTTTTCCACTTTGTTATTTTTCTTTTCCACTTTTCCAGTTTCCACTTCTCCAAGACGGCCCAAGCTCGGCTCAAGGCGTCCACCGGGAGCCCCCCTGGATGCGCTTCGCAAGGGATTTGCATTGACACAAATTCTTCGCCTTGACGGCTCTTGGACGGCCTAACTCGGGGAGGGCCTCCAGGGGGCCCAAGACGCTCCCAGCCTGCTCCAAGGCGGCCCAAGATCGGCTCCAGACGGCCACAAGAGGCTCCCCGTATGCTCCAAAGACCCCCCGAACGCTCCGAGACCCTGTTTGCGTCAAGAATTCCATTGACACAAATTCTTCGGCTCGACGGCTCTTGGACGGCGTGGCGCCCGTTTGCGTCAAGATTTCCATTGACACAAATTCTTCGGCTCGACGGCTCTTGGACGGCGTGGCGCCAGGGGAGGAGGCTGCCGCCGGCACCCCTCGCGCCGCCACCGCCGCCGTCGCCGCCGCCGTCGCCGCCGCCACCGCCGCCCCAGCTTCCTCAGCTTTCTCCAGCTCCTCCTCCTCCTCCCTCCTCCTCCTCCTCCTCCTCCTCCTCCGTAGCCACTTTGGCTCAAGATGCCTTTCGTGCGGGCGGAGCCCGCATTGGCCGAACTGGATACCGCTAGTCCGCGGCAGTGCCAGGGTGCTTGCGCCCGACATCCTCTCTGCGAGGACTGGTCCGCCCCAGTCCATCGCCTGCCCCCTTCACTGGGAGAGCAGCTTCCCTCGCACCAGCAATGGGAGGCGGCGGCAAGAAGGGCAGCGCTCGCGCGGCTCCAGCGGCAGGGGCCAAGACGACGTACATCACATGCACTTCCTGCAGGTTCCGCTGGAATTTCAAGAACAACCACTGGTGCTACCAGTGCGGAGGCGCCATGGTGCCGAGCCCTTCGGAGGACAAGCGCCCCCGCGGCCAGTGGGTTTGGGGCCCACCGCAGGCGGTCGCAACGCCTCCTCCTGAGGCAGAGCCAGCGGCAGATGCCCCTGCGGCTCCTCCCTGGGCTCAAGCAGGAGGCAAGGGCGCCAAGGGGCCACCTTTGCCACGGCCCGCACCGAAGGCCCAGGCCGTCCAGCGTCGGCCATGGGTCTACCAGCAGGCGGGCTGGGTTCCTCATGGTGGCCGTGAAGGGCAGCAGCAGCAGCAGCAGCAGCCTGCTCATGACGCTGACCCCTTCGAGTTCTTCGAGAAGGAGCTCGGCTCGGACTGCGACGAGCTCCTCAAGCTCAAGGCGGCAGTGCAGGCCAAGAAGGAGGCGCAGGCAGCTGCTGCTGGCGCGGGTGCCCCGCAGAAGGCGCCACTCCTTGAGGAGGAAGTGCGGGCCAAAGGCGTGGCTTGCAGGAGGGCGCTGGCATGGCTTGAGACCTGCTCGGCCCGCGTTCTTGAGGGCCAGCAGTGGCTCGCCGACGCCCAGGCCGCAGAGGACGAGGCGGCCGCCAGCGCCCATGCGGCGCAGCAGGAATGGGAGGCGGCCTGCGCCAAGCAGGTCAAGGCCTCGGCGCCGCCGTCAGCGGCGCCACCTTCTTCTTCGGCGATCAACCTTTCGACGCTCGTCGACGAGGGCTCGCTACAGATCGTGGACGGGCCGCTGTTTGATCTCTCGGGCCTGGAGCTCGACGAGCAGGCACGCGTGGACTGGGAGCGCATCAAGCAGGAGCTGGCCGACAGCGTCCAGACCAAGGTCCAGGAAGTCCTTGGTCCCTCGGCGCAGCGCATCCTGGAGCTTCGAGAGGAGGCTCGCAAGCTGCGCGCCAGGGAGGAGGCCAAGCGCAGGCGCGTGGACGGCAGCGACGCGGCTGGTTCTGCTGCTGGCCCCGCTGCTACTGCTGCTACTGACGGGGCTGGGCCTGCTGGCGCCGCTGCGGCAACAGGCGCTCCAGCTGGGGCCGAGGCCATGCGCGCTGCTGCCAGGGCCAAGGCCAAGTCGGCCCAGGAGGAGCTCTACGCTCAGCAGGAGGCTGCTTCCTCCACCGCAGAGGCCGCCCCTGGTGCTCCTGGCGCCGCCCCCTCCCCTGCAGCATCAGGGGCTCCGTCCACAGCCTAACGCAGATCGAGGGGCGCCACGCCGAGTTTTGTCGGCATCCTGTTTCGGCGGGCGTCCCTGGCCCTACCCAGTCGACTTCTTCCTCGACTCGGATGAGGAGCGTGCTTTTGGAAGCGATTCAACTACAGCACCGTTGGAGGTGAGCAGTTCGCCGACTGCGGCTCAAGGCTCGGCGGCACGTGCACCGCAGGCAAGACGTTCATCGCGTTCTGCGTCGCGCGGAGCTACGCCATCTCCGAGTGTGAGGATTTCGGCCACTCGTACTTCTTCGGGTGCATCGGGTCAAGCCTCGCTGACGGGTGCGCTTGGCGGGCTGGCGTATGCTGCCCTTAATGACAGCCCTCCCCCGAGGGCTGCGCCTCGCGCATCTACGGGACCGCAGGCCTCTGTCCCTTCAGTTACGACGGCGCACCTGCACGACGCTGAGCTTGATCCGTTCGAGGATCTGGAGTTTGAGGAGGGCAACGAACGTTTCCACCAGGACTCGTCGTTCGAGGCGGAGGGAGGCCCCGCTCCACCTGGCGTCACCGCCAGGCCCTCCGAGGCTAGGGCGGACCAGGCCACCGATTGCGGCGGCCCGACGGGCCTGGAGGCTGGCCTCAGCGCACCAGCAGCGCAGGCTTTGGCCGCTCCAGCCCCCTCCAAGCTCATATCCGACGAGAAAGATTGTTCGATCCTTTCCGGTAACATCACAGAGTGGGGGCCTCAAGCGCAGCGTTATGTCAACACAGCCCCTTACTCTGTGTTTTGTCTTGTGGAGACCCATGTCACCGCCGCCACGTTCCACTCCAAGACGGAGATCGAACTGGACAAAGACGGTTGGAAGGTCTGCGCCACAGGGAGCACTCCAACAGGACGAGGAGGTTCGTCTGGAGGTGAATGGGTCATGGCCAAGAAGCACCTGGCTACCACCTCGCTGCAGGCCATTCGGCAATATGCGCAGGCTGCACGCCAACCTGATCCTATGCGCGGGTTCGCCGCCATGATCCTGCATTTGTCCTCCGGCAACCTGGTCCTGGTATCAGTTTATCTTTGGCCAGGATTGGGAGTTTCTGGCAGAAATCGTCAGGTGCTGGTTGCGTTAGCTTCTTTCCTTCATGGGCTTGCAGACCCTTGGTTGGTTATTGGCGACTGGAATATCTCACCAACTTCATTGGAAGGATCTGGGTGGCCTGATAAAATTGGGGGCACACTCATTCTACCTGCGGACGTCAGCACCACGTGCGATAAAGGGCAGGAGGGCTCCCTCATTGATTTCGCAATGGCCAAGTACGGAACATCATCCAGATACCGAGTTCGGTCGCAGCCCCAGGTCCCGTGGAAGACGCATTGTGCACTGCAGGTTGACGTCCACGATGGCATGCGCAGATGGTGGTACCAGAAACTTTTGTTACCTGAACCGTTTCCTAAGGTAGCCAGACCCAAGCTCGCCTCGGACCCTTGCAGCAAGAGGTCCATACTTCGAGCCCAACGGCAAGAGCAAGAACGGGCACGCGTACCACCCGATCTGCTGGAAGACTACGATGCACTACACCCCTCAAGGAGCACGTTGGATCCTGGGTCCCAGGTCTCTTTTCACATTCCTTCAGACCTATGGGAAGAGCAGCCTTCCATGGAGAGGCTCAGCTCTCAATGTTGCAGTGTTGTCGAGTCTGAGTTGTTGGGCCATATTAACGCATTTGGCCTTGGTGCCGTCACCAGACAGTACGCGCGGTGGTCCTCAGGAGTGGAACGTGCTTTCGCACTTCATCATCAACTCGACCTTCGACAACGGGCTCCACGCGCAGCTGGGTTTTCTTTACAATGGATGCAGACCAGAGCTACCCCAGGGCGTGTGCACATGACGGATGGAGCTGGAGAATGGTGGGGAACTGTGCTCACCTTGGTGCAAAGAATCATGGCTCTTCTACGACATGGCAAGGATCCTCGCCAGATAGCGATTTGTACCGCAGCTCTTGGTCGCTACACCAACGACGCCAGCAGCTTCGACCCATCGGATTTCTTCGGTCCAGGCTCTGAGGGCACCGCTAATCAGCAGCGGTGGATCTCCTGGTCGCGCGCATTTGCTTGCGCCACTGAGATGGAGCGCGATGATTTTGCTTACTTAACTGAGAAGCTGGCCTGTCGTTCTCAGGCAAGATGTTTGACCTTGAGGCGGCATTCGTTCATCCGTTGGGCCAAGGGAGTTTGGACGTCTAAGCCAGGACTGCTCCACTCATTGGTGAAGGAACCCAAAGCGGTCTCGTCCGACCCCTTAGTGGATGGGCGAGTCGTTGGAGACCCAACTATCAGGATGGAACATACCAGATCCACCTGGGAGAGACTCTGGCACGATCCAGTCGACTCTCAGGCCGACATCCTCGCCATGTTCAAGCGCCTGCACGCGCAGAGCCGCGAGGAGGAGCTGGATCCAGTCAGCATCGAGCAGGTGGACAATGTTATCAGGGTCTTAGGCACCAAGGCATGCGGAGTGGACTCCATCACACCGCTGGACATCCAGCGACTCCCACTCGAAGGTCGGTGTGATTACTGCAGGCTTCTCAACAGTATTGAAGAACATGGAGTGTGGCTGCTCAGATCTTGGCATCTATTGGAGCATTATTACCCAAACCCAAAGGAGGAGAGAGGGTCATTGGATTACTTCCAGAGACGGCAAAGATATGGTCCCGCGTGAGAGCAGGCGTCACGTCCACATGGACTAAGGAGCTCTCTGATTTCTGGGACACTGCAGTGGCGGGCAGCAGCTCGCTTCGAGCAGGACTCTTGCGAGCGCTGCTCGATGAATCCGCAGTGGCGCTTGGCATCTCGGCGGCGACCCTCCTCCTGGACTTCGAGAAGTTCTACGACTCGTTGTCCTGGGTCCTCCTCGGCCAGGCTGCACTCGACCTCAAGTTCCCAGCGATTGTGGTGTTACTGGAGTTGGAGATGTGCGCTGGGCCGCGGTTCCTGCGTGGCTCTCTTGGCGTTACAGACGCCATCTACGCCACCAGGTCACTTGTTGCAGGATCCCCGCATGGGGTAAGGATTGCCAAGTTGTTTTTACATCCATTGATGGAGGCGGCACATCGCAGAGCGAGTTTCAGCACCTTCTGGACCTTCATCGATGACACTGTGGCCCGCGCAGAGGGCACGCAGGCCAAGGTCCAGACAGAGATCCTTCACGCTACGGTCACGCTGGCCGACCTCGCCAAGCAGTTCCGTCTCAAGCTTTCGGACAAGTCTGTGCTCATTGCCACCGTTCCGCAGGACGGGAGGAGGACAGCCGCTCAATTGCAGAAGCGGGGTATCCCTGCACGGTTCGGTCTTCACGGCACGGATCTCGGCATCGACGCAGCCTCTGGCAAACGGCGCACAGTCGCTAAGGCCAGAATGAGGTTGGTTGCCAGCAGGAAGAGGGCGGCTCGCATTGCCCGCATACGCAGACATGCTCCTCTACGGCGTGAAGCTCAGGGTCTTTGGACCACAGGCGCAGCTCCTCAAGGCTCCTACGGGCACCAGGCCCATGGCATGTCACCGTCCAACGTCCTCGCCGTCAGGCGGCAGGCAGCCTTGGCTGGAGCTGGGCCCATGAAGGGCAGGTGTCTTACGACAACACTGGCGGTCCTTTACGGTCTCAAGGATCCAGCCCTGGAGTTACGACGGGGCCTACTTTCAGAATTTCTCTGTCTCTGGAAGACCGACACCAGCATTCACCATCGAGTTGAAAATGCTTGGACTGTTATTCATCGGCGGCTTCTCGCAGTTGGCGCCAACAAAAGATGGAGACTGGTCAAAGGACCGATTGGAGCTGTTATTGCGACTTTGCTTGACGCGGGATGGGAAGTACCCTCAGTTCTACGTTGGAGGAGGCCCACTGTCGGAGGAATCGAGGAGTGGCTGATCCCAACAGCACGACGTGCAAGCTACGACCCCACTGGGTTCGACATCTCCGAGCTGCTGGACGACGTGGTCACTGATTTTCGCGCTCAGCTTTGGAGCAATGCGTCGAAGCACATGGCAGGTGATGGCCTGGCTGAGGGAGCGGGCCTCTATTGGGCCAGGCTGGAGCTCAGCCACTTCGCCAAGAAGGGGGAGCTCGACCTGTTCGGCCTCAACTTGTGCGTGGTCACGGGCGCCCAGTGGACGATGGACAGGCAGCACCCTCTGAGTGAGGCCGCTGACCGCCTGTGTCCGCGATGCCAGCAGGAGGAAGAAACTCTTGCGCATCGCATCTGGCATTGCCCCTGCAATAAAGATCACAGTGATTTCACGTCTACTGATCATTTGATTCCGCAAGCGTTAGCGTCTGTTGAATCTGAACCAAGCCTTTGGCTGAGAGGTGTTCCGCCTACCCGTGTCACCCACCCTGTTTTCAGGGAGCCGTTGGAGAGCCTAAGCAGAGCCCAACTTGGTGAGGTCCCTCTTGGAGCCTGCTCTAGAGACCCTGGCAGCAGCCCGTTGGTCGGCTTCGGGGACGGATCTGGAGGACGCTTTTCGTCCGACCCTCGTCGCCGTCGTTGTGGCTCCGCTGTAGTTGTGGTCAGGGACGCGAGACCTGGGGAGGGACCTTTGCGTTGGGCCGTCTTGGGGGGCATCTCCGAGATTTTGCGAGGCCCCTCGCAAACGGTGCCCAGGTCGGAGCTACAGGCTTTCGCTCTTTTTCTGGAAAGCACTACTGGTCCTGTCCATTTTGTGACGGACCACAAGCCTCTCATGACGGGGTGGAGTCGGGGCCGACCTTGGAGCTTGGGGGGGAGGAACAGCGATTTGTGGCTGCGAATTCGCTGCGCCATCGACGACCGAGGCCCAGGGCACGTCTCGGTCGAATGGACGCCCTCGCACCTGTCCCCTGACGACTCCTCTCTCTCCCATCACGAAGTTTTTCTTGCCAGTGGTAATCAGTTAGCCGACGAAGCGGCTTCTGAAGCCGCTGAACGATCCTGGACTTTGGCCGCCCAGGTTGTCCCCGCCACAGACGCCTGGGACCTCACCGCTGCCCTGGTGCGTCGAAGGGCTCGGCGGGCTTTGGCGGACGCCTCTTCGGCGGACCCCAAGCGTGCCAAGGCCCCGACGGAGATCGAGCGGCCTAGGCCGAAGACCGCCGAGACCCGACGCCTCGAGCACGCGGCCAGGGCCAGCTCTCACAGGTTTATTCCTGTCGGGTCCCGTTTCAGGTGCCATCTGTGCTCTGTTCTTTCGTCCCGACAGGGCCTCTTAGAGGCCCTGAAGACGGAGTGCTTTTCGCCGCTGGTCGTCCCTCCTGGTTTCCCTCGGGACGTGGTGGCCGCGGCTCGTTGTGGCGTCGCTGTTGGTGGGCTGGAGCTCGACCCCTCCCACCGTCTGGGATTCTGGGACTTGCATTCCTTGCATTTTTGTTTCAGATGTGGTCGGACCGCGACCGTTGACGGTCGCCATTTGGCCGAAGGTTGCGGGCCCCCCACTCGCAAAGGCCGAGAGAATCTCGGCCGAATTAAACGCGGGCTGTTTCCGAGCTATGCGGGGCCTTCTAAGGCCTCGCAAGCGATTTCGCATGCGAGGTTAGTGGACGCGTGCGTCGCCGTGGAGACAGCACAGCGTGCCAGGAGGGCAAGCCCTGTACCCTCCCACGCGCCCTCCCCCCCTTGCGGGGAGGAGGAGGCGCTGGGGGTGGCTGCTACGGAGTAGCCACCTTGGGTGCAGGTGCTTGGCCTCCTCCCTCTGTTTTCCCCTCCTCCCCTTTTTTTAGCACGCTGTGCTGTGCAAAAGGTCCAAAAAGGTCCTCCTCCTCCTCCTCCTCCTCCTCCTCCTCTCCTCCTCCTCCTCCTCCTCCTCCTCCTCCTCCTCCTCCTCCTCCTCCTCCTCCTCCTCCTCCCCCCTCGTCCGCCTCCTGATCATCATGTTCCTCGTCCTCCTTCTCTTCCTCATCGTCATCATCGCCACCACCACCATCATCATCATCAGCATCATCATCATCATCATCATCATCATCATCATCATCATCATCATCATCATCATCATCATCATCATCATCACCATCATCACCATCACCATCACCATCATCATCATCATCATCATCAGCAGCAGCAGCAGCATCAGCGCAGCATCAGCATCAGCATCATCAGCATCATCATCCTCCTCCTCCTCATCATCATCATCATCATCATCATCATCATCATCATCATCATCATCATCATCATCATCATCATCATCATCATCATCATCATCATCATCATCATCATCATCATCATCATCATCATCATCATCATCATCATCATAATCATCATCATCATCATCATCATCAGCATCAGCATCATCATCATCAGCATCATCATCATCACCATCATCATCAGCAGCATCATCATCAGTATCAGCATCATCATAATCCTTGTCATCATCAGCATTAACATCGTCATCATCATCATCATCAGCAGCAGCATCATCATCAGCATTATCATCATCGTCATCATCATCAGCATCATCATCATCATGAGCATCAGTCAACACCACCACCATCACCATCATCATCATCAGCATCATCATCATCAGTAGCATCAACATAATCATCATCATCATCATCATCATCAGCAGCAGCATCCTCATCATCATCATCGGTAGCATCAACATCATCATCAGCAGCATCATCATCAGCAGCATCATCATCAGCATCGTCGTCATCATCATCAGCATCATCATCATCATGTTCATCAGCATCATCATCAGCAGCATCATCATCAACTTCATCATCATCATCATCATCATCATCATCATCAACCTGTTCGTCAAAATCCTCCCCTTCCCCCTCCACCTCCTTCTCCGCTTCCTCGTCCTCCTCCTCCTCCGCCTCCTCCGCCTCCTCCGCCTCCTCCTCCTCCTCATCATCATCATCATCATCCCTTTCCTCCTCCTCCTCCTCCTCCTCCTCCTCCTCCTCCTCTTCCTCCTCCTCCTGCTCCCCGCCTCCTCCTCCTCCTCCTTTTTCTCCTCCTCTTCCCCCTCCTCCTCCTCATCCTCCTCCTCCTCCTCCCCCTGCTGCTCCTCCTCCTCCTCCTCCTCCTCCTCCTCCTCCTCCTCCTCCTCCTCCTCCTGCCATAACCCAACCAACTTAACACAGTAGTGCAACAGGGCTGAGGCAAGCTGAAAAAATACAGTTTGTGCTGGGCAGGCCGGGGGGCGGCCCAAAAAGCCCTGAACGACGCTCACGGGGCTGCTCCCGCATCCGGCAGACAGATTGGTAGCGTCGCGTGTCCGCGCCAGTGAAGCCAAGCCAGGGCATAAATCCCTAACAAAAACCTGGCTGAAGGAGCGTGGTCACGGGCGCGCTCACTTCCAGGCAGTCGTGATTAAACGACAAAACATAGGCAAGAGGAGCGCAAGCACGCGCTCACTCCAAACAGTCCTGGCTCCACGAAAGCTCTGAATGGGGAAAGAAGGAGGGACCCCCTCTTATGCAACTGGCGGCCGCAGCTGAGCAATCCCTCAGACTCCATGGGTCCATCATGGCGTTTGAACAGCAACGGCTTCACGCGTTGGCGATGAGTTGTACCACGAAAAGGTGGAGATGGCTTCACTTCGCACCTGTAACTCTAATATCCACTCAGGAGTTGTAAAAGCAAGTCGCGGTCGATAGAGCCCTTGGTGTGTCCATCCGCCGGCCATGTCCCAGGTGTCACACCACTGTGCGTTGTTTATGATACCGAGTTCCAGGAAGTCTCCCTGCCAACTGATATGGCCCAGCAGGGTCTTTTTCTGTCGGTGTTTCCAAGTCCTTGCTAGAGGAAGAATTCGAAACGCATTCGAATACACGCCCGACAATTCCTGGTCTGGAACCGACCCCGACTCCCCACCAGATCGTCCCAACGCCTCCACCTCGCCCGGCACCCTCACGCCCTGGTACATTTATCCTTGGGACCCCGACCCCTTCAGGTTCTGGGACCTCTGTTTTTGGGACCCCCCAACCGGCAGCTCCTCGCCGTTACGAGTGCTCCAAGCGAGGTCAAGAATGCCACGAGAACCCCCAAGACAGCTCCGAGAGCGGATGCCTCTCTCCAGACGATGCCCCTCGAAAAACCTGAAGGCCGACTTTGGGGTCGGCGGCAGAGGCGGCGGCCTTTAGATTTGCAGGAGTTCCACTGATTGACGGCGGCGCCTTTTCAAAATGTAGCTCTCGCCTTAGCGCCGCGCAGATTCGTCTTCAACGTTCGCAAGATTTTCACGACTTCCCATGCCGGAAACAACTTGCTGGAGCGGCTCAGGATTGCCAGGGCGCAACGGTTCCGCGGATTCGCGGTGCTGAAGTCCCAAGAACGGCGCTCTGGCACGATTCGAGACCGTCGAGACGCAACAGTCAGGTTGATTCGTGGCGTTGGAGTCCCGAGAATGAGGTTCGGCACGCTTCAGGATCTTCAAAAGATCGTCTCCCAACGGGGCACTTTCGTCAGTAAAATTGAACCCTTGTATGGGGCCTATGACGAGGGAGCTTAGAGGGAGGGTTTAATGCAATATCGTTGATGAGCAGTGAGCTTACACTGGTCCTCCTCCTCCTTCTCGTCCGCCTCCTGCTCATCCTGTTCCTCTTCCTCCTCCTCCTCCTCATCATCATCATCATCGTCATCATCACCACCACCGACATTACCATCACCATCACCACCACCATCACCATCATCATCATCATCATCATCAGCAGCAGCAGCATCCTCATCCTCATCCTTCTCCTCCCCATTTTCATCCCTTCTCTGCACTGTCTGCGTAGACCCTCCTTCGTCATCCTCCTCCTACTCCTCTTCCTTCTCCTCCTCCTCATGTTCCTCCTCCTCCTCTTCCTCCTCCATCCATCCCTTAGGAATATAAACTCCTCCCTGTCGCACCCTGAGGCTTGTCGGAAGGGCGGGCCGGGCGTTTCGCTTGAGACTTCCTCACCGGCTTGCGACTCTGAAGATTACAATTTGCAATAGCTTCACGGATGGAGGACGGTGCGTTTTCAAAATGATGGAGGCTCCCGCCTTAGCGTCACGCACATTCGTCGCAAAAGTTTGCAAGAGCTTCACGGATGGAGGACAACTCATTTTCAAAATGTGGCTCTCGCCTTAGCACCGCGCTCGTTCGTCTAACGAGCTCGCAACCGTTTCAAAGATTAGCATGGTAAACGTCCCAGAAATTGTGTGTTGGAACGATGTCGGAAAATCAGGGCGCAATGGTCACGTTGATTCACGGTGCTGAAGTCCCAGGGATGGTGTTATGGCACGGCTCAAATTCGTCAAGACGCGGTAGTAACTGTGACTCGCTGCGTTGAAAAAGAAAGAATGGTGTTCTGACACAATTCTGGATTTTCAAACGGTTGCCTTCCAACGGGGCACACCCCTCAATGAAAATGAACCTCTGTAGGGGCCCATGAAGGGGGAACTTGGGGGGCGGATTTGTTGCAACAGCGTTGCTGAATGTTGGGCTTACACTGGTCCTCCTCTTCCTCCTCCTCCTCCTCCTCCTCCTCCTCCTCCTCCTCCCCCTCCTCCTCCTATTCCTCCTCCTCCTCCTCCTCCTCCTTCTCCTCCTCCTCCTCCTCCTCCGCCTCCGCCTCCTCCTCCTCATCCTCCTCCTCTTCTTTCTCCTCCTCCTCCTCCTCCTCCTCCTCATCCTCCTCCTCCTCCTCCCCCTCCGCCTCCTCCGCCTCCTTCTCCTCCTCCTCCTCCGCCTCCTCCTCCTCCTCCACCGCCCCCTTCTCCTCCTCTCCTCCTACTCCTCCTCCTCGTCCACCTCCACCTCCTCATCCTCCTCCTCCTCCTCTCCTCCTCCTCCTCCTCCTCCTCTTCCTCCTCCTCCCCCTCCTCCTCCTCATCCTCCTCCTCCTCCTCCTCCTCCTCCCCCCTCCTCAGTCCCCGTCCTCCGTCCCCCTCTTCCCCCGCACCGTCCTTCCCCTCCCCTCGGTCCCCCGCGCCCTCCTCGTCCTCGCTCACTCCTGCGCCCCCCGGGTCGTGGAGGCAATGGTTGGACAAGAACTTCGCGACGCGGAAGTGCACCGCGACCTGCGGGATTGCGGCACAGGCGCCGCCGAGGCGCCTTCCCGCGAAGGAGGAGAGGGGAGGAGGAAGCAAGCTAGGTGCGTTCGCGTCACATCTGTCATCATATCGTTTCTTCCCATCCATTCCCACTGCATTGATGTCTCTCTATCCGCGGACGCGTATCATGGCCGACCTGGAACCCCACTACCCCAGCAAAGCAACCGCAGCAGTGGTGACTTGTGGGACCTGCGGGGCAGGCGGGAATTGTGGGACTGATGCGATGTGTTTTAAAACCTGTTGAAGTGTTGTGGCATATGGGACATGTGGGACTTGTGGGACCTGTGCGGCCTGGGGGGCCTATGCGGCCTGCAGGGCCTGAAAAACCTGCGACAACTGTGGGATTTGTGGGACCTGTGGGACGTGCTGCACCTGTGGGACCTGTGGGACCTGTGGGACCTGTGGAACAAGTGGGACTTGGGACCCGCGAGACCTGCGGGACATGTGGGACGCGGACACTGAAACATGCGTAACGTGTGAAACTTGTGGGACCTGTGGGATCGGCGGGGCCTGCGGGACATGTGGGACATGGGGGATCTTTGTGGGACCTGTGACACCTGCGACACCTGTTGGACGTGGGACGTGTGGGACTTGCACGGCCTGAGGGACCTCCGTGGGACCCGTGGGACCTTCGACACCTGTAGGACGTGTGGGAAATGTGAGACCTGTGGGACCTGAGGGACCTGTGGGACCTGCGGGACCTGCGGGACGTCTTGCGACACCTGCGGGTTTTGTGGGACCTGCTGGGACGTGTGGGGCCTGGGGACCCGCGAAACCTGCGTGAGACCTGCGAAGCCTGTGCCCCACTGCTCGCGCAATCATCGCACCGACCCAAGTGAAACTTCGCTTGCACAACCCATGCGGCGGCGATTGCGATGACTGCTTCGCTCTGGTTGACGCGCCGCTGCGGTCGCTCGCGAACTCAACCTCGCGCACAGAGCGACAACCGAGTGTGGCGCGACCGGCGCGGCCGCGGTGGCGCTGACCGCCGGGGACTTCCCAGCGCGTACGCGCGGGCCTTTCAATGCTAGTCGGTGATTCGGGCGGGCGCGGTATCATGGCGACGTCGGCAACGGCAGCCACGATGATGATATTGGCGACGATGAAAACGACGGCAAAGCCCATGACGGTGACGATACGGACCACGCCGAAGGGACCGTGCCCCCCCCTCCCGCACGCGCGCAAGGGCGTTCGAATGATTTCGACGCGCGCGCGAAAACTCGTTTAGTCGTATTTGATGACATATACCATAAAACGATGGTTGCCTCAAGAATTCAAAAAGGGCCCACGCGCAAACATATGTTGAAAAATCAAGGAGATAAAAAGTTGCACGACCATGTGTTTAATATGTTTCGGGACACCCGGCTTCAAAAATCCGCACGGAACCTTCAACCCTTGACGCATTTGGGCATGCGCGCGCGACGACGCAGGCGTGTGCACTTCGTCTACGTTGACAAAAAGATTATTGAAAACTGACGGTTGTTGATGATAAACGAATGCGCGGGCACGCTATCATGTGACGCGGATGAAGACATGTGTCGATCATATCTGGGTTGGTGTGGCATAAATTTAGAATTAGGATGAACGAATGGGCAAAACCACATGTGGACTGCACATCCCCAGGGTAGGGGGGAGAATCCCGGCCCCACGGGGCGGCAGATTAAAATTCCTTCTTTTTTCTTCACACGGAGAAATAGCTCATGCTCACGAATGAATTGTCACCTCCACTGCTCGCGCAATCATCCCAGCCACCCACCTTCAACTTGCGATTCAAAACCCATGCGGCGGCGATTGCGATGACAGCCTCGCGCTGGCTGGCGCACCGCTTCTGCCGCGCTAGCGCGCGCAGGCTCGCGCGCAGAGCGACAAGCTAGTGTGGCGCGACCGGCGCGGCCGCGGTGGTGCTGCCCGCTGGGGACTCCCCAGCGCGTCTCGCAGGCCGCGCTGACGCGCGGGCACTTCAGTGCGAGTCGGTGACTCGGGCGGGCGCGGCATCATGGCGACGTCGACAACGGCAGACACGATGATGATAGTAGCGATGCGGATGACGATGATGACAATGTCGACGGCAAGGCCAATGATGGCACCGATGCTGATCATGCCGATGAAATTGATGGTGCGGTTCAGCGATAAATGTGTTGGGAGAATTTCGACATGCGCGCGCGGCCGACGGGCGCGAGTACCCGCATGGTATTAATCGATGGGGATCGTGCCCCCCCCTTCCAGCACGCGCGAAAGGGCCTTCGAATGATTTCGACATGCTCGCGCGAGAGGCCCGCTTGGTCACACTTGAAGGACATGGTGAAGATCTTACGATTGCCGAAAGAAGTCGCAAGAGAGCGCGCGACTACATGTTTAATCAAATTGCAAAACCACGGGTTTGTATTTCGGAAACATCGAACTTGAAACGCATACGTAACCGAAGATGTTGATGGATTTCGGCATGCACGCGCGACGCGGCGCGCGTGTGGACGTTGCCCCAGTTGTTTGCAAGGGATTATCGAAAACTGAGTGTTTGTCAAATGAGCGCCGCCATAATATTCTTTGACAAGGATGAGGGAAGGGTCAATGATGGGTTGGGCTGGGATGATACGCATTCAGATTTTGAATAAACGATGGGGCAAAATTAAATGTAAATCATACTATCCCAGGGAGGGGATACAGATACGGGCGGTAGATCCTAAACTCTTCTTGGAAAGGAGGCTAAATGTGGTGCAGAATGTGGTGCAAGCTAAGTGGTGCAATCTATGTTGAGCAGTAAACGTGGTGCAATACATGTGGGGCCAACTATACGGTGCAAAACATGTGGTGCAACGTATGTGATGCAACCTATGTGGAGCAATGTACGTGGTGCCATATATGTGGCGCAATACATGTGCAGAATATTAATGCCTATGGATGCAAAGTAAGGCAACCAAGTGCAAAGCAATGCAAAGCAATGCAAAGCCATGCAAGACAATGCGAAGCAAAACAAAGCCATGCAAAGCAATCCAAAGCAATGTAAAGCAATGCAGTGCAATGCAAAGCAAAGCAAAACAATGCAAAGCAATGCAAAGCTAGGCCAGAGAATACCACGCAATGCAAAGCAATACAAAGCAAGGCAAAGTAACGAAAAGCAATGCAAAGCAAATTAGCGTTATGCAACACAATGCAAAGCCATGCAAAGCAAAGAAAAGCAATGCAAAAAATGCAATGCAGCGCAATGCCAAGCATGCGAAATATGGCAAAGCAATACAAAACATCGAAAAGCAACGCAACCCAATGCAAATCAATACAAAGCAATGCAAAGCCATGCAAGGCAATGCCAAGCAGATCAAAGCACTGCAAAGCGAAACGAAGCAATGCAAAGCAAGGCCACGCAATGGAGAGCAGTGCAAAGCAGCAAAGGAATGCAACGCAATGCAAAGCATTCAAAAACCACTTAGCGCGATGCCAAGCAAGGCAGAGCAAGCAAAACAATGTAAAGCAATGCGATTGCAATGCGCTTGCAATGCGATTGCAATGCGATTGCAATACGATTGCAATGCGACTGCAATGCAATTATATGCGATTGCAATGCTACGCGACTGTACTGCAACGGAAGAGTGTAACGGGAAAGCGGCGACGGGCGGCAACGAGACCGCAAACGGGGCCGCAAACGGGCTATTCCAATCGATTGTAATGCGATTGTATTGCAATCGATTGGATTGCAACGATTCGATTGCAACTGTGTGGGGGTGCAACGAGGCGGCGGCGACGGGGCGGCGACGGGGCGGCGACTGCGACCACAAGGCAGCGGACCCAACAACGGAGCCCAGACGACGAGCGGCGACGGGGCGGCGACGGGACAGCAACGGCGACCACAGGGCGGCGGACCAGACAACGGAGCCCAGTTCCTTAGAGAATAAATAAGAAAGCATAAGTGCAAGCACTGGTTGGGGAATTCTGGAAACCGAAAACAATCGGAGTGTAAAAACAAACGAAAAGCAATGATGAAATCATGTTAGAAAACAATACGCCGAGAGGCGGAGCCACGCCTCGGACTACTTCAGAGAGAGAGGAGCGCAGAGATCAGATTGAGTAATGGTTGAGGGGCAACGCTCGGGGGAGACCACCTCAGAGCGGGGATACATCGACCTGCAATCGTCGATACATCCGCGATAGATCGGCAATAGGCCCCCGATACAGAGTCCGCACCTTCCTGAGCGAGGTGGGCTATCAGGGTCCATCACCCATGAATGTGCGATTGGGGGTCGATGCATTCCAGCCTGAACTTATCCCCACCTAACCGTGCCTCAGAGGAAGGAAAGAGAGCGAGCGAGCGCGACGGTGAACGCCGAGGGCGGGGCCTATCAGGCCAGCGCTCTGGGGCCATAGCCCTGAGAGCTCGTGGTCGAAGTCGGCGCGGGGAGGTGAGGAAGGGGAAGACGCAGGTGAGAGTGTTCGCGATCTGGCGTCGGTGTCCGAGAGGCTTGGTCGCACTCTTCCGCCAGTGTGCAAACCGTACTGCGCACAGGAAGCAGGAGGTCGAAAGCTGGAGGGAGTCGGGAGGTGAACGGTGGACGTCGAAGTGCGGGAGCTGGAGATCGCAAGGTGGAGGCTGGGAGCTTGGCAAATGAAGTTTTGAGGTCGACTGCTGCTGGAAGGCGCTGGAAGTCGAAAGCCGGAGACTGGGAGTCGGAAGGTGTAAAGTGAAAATTGGAATGTGGGAGCTAGAAGTCGGAAGGTAGAGACTGGAGGCTGGACGCGTAAGGTTTTGCGGTCGACTGCTGCTGGTGGGAGTTGGTGGTCGAAAGCTGGAGACTGGGAGTAGGAAAGTGGAAGATGGAAATTGGTGCGGAAGCTGGAGGTCGCAAGGTGGAAGCCGGAAATCGGACACGCGGGAATTGGAGGTCGAAAGCTGGAGACTGGGAGTCGGAAGGTGAGGTGGAATTTGGAATGTGGGAGCTGGAAGTCGGAAAGTGGAGGCTGGACCTCGGATGTGCGAGCTTCGAGGTCGACTGCTGCTGGTGGTAAATGGTAATCGAAACCTGGAAGCACTATATATGGGTATATATAGATAGAGAGATAGGTAGAAAAAAAGGGAGAAAGGAAAGGGAGCATAACTACAGGGACGAGAGGAGAGGAGAGAGACGGAGAGAGGAGGAGAGAGGAGGGAACAGAGGGAGGAGAGGGAGGAGAGGGGGAGAAAGAGAGAGGGAACGGAGGGAGGAGGGTGAAGGAACAGAGGGAGGAGGAACCCGGGAAGAGAGGGACAGAGGCGAACGGAGGAGGGAGGAGGGCCGAGGGGGAACCCCCAGAGCCCGCATCTCCCTGGAGCTCGGTCGCCGCTAACCGCTACTGGATTACCAATCCTCGCTGTCAAACCCTCGCCCTCGCTGCCGGGTCGCCGTCCCCACCGCCGGATCGCCAATCCAAAGGATGCTTACTGGGATGACCGCGGAGGGTGCTAAGGGGATAAAGGGGGCTTAAAGGCGGATGCCAATGCGGTTACATCTGGCCGAACCTGGCTTATGAGTGGGTTACAAGTGCCCCAAGTGGCTTAGGAGGGTAAGGTAGATCCACGAAGTGGGCGGAGACCACTTAGCCGCGATCGCTAACCCCCAAGCCACTTGGGACACACGTAATCCATGCATAAGCCAGGTCGGGCCAGATGTAACCACCTTGGCATCCCCTCATGACCCCCCCATCACCTGAGCAACCCCCGCGGTCATCCCAGCACTCTGGGGGCATCGGCTCCCGAACCTCGATCCCTCGACCCTCGAGACCCAAACACGTGATCCTCGATCATCGAATCCGCGATCCTCGATCCGCAAGTCCCTCGAGCCTCGAGTCCCTCGATCCTCCAAGCCAAATGCGCGAAACTCGAGCCCCGGTGGCGGGGCTGCCGCCAGGCGGCGGCGAAGGCGGCCCGCTGGGCAGCGGAACGGCGCGGCCCCGAGGACGGCAGCGACCGACGGCAGCGACCGACGGCAGCGACCGACAGCAGCGACGAAGACGAAAGCGGACCCGCAGCGACCCGCATTGATGATGATCCTGATGGCGAGGCTGATGCTGCTCTTACTGTCCATGCTGACAATGGTGATGACGATGATGGCGACCTAACTATGAGAGGACTGGCGGCACGACTTGTGCAAGCTTGAGTGCGAGTGAACAATACTGACCAGTTCGCGAGGAACGGAGTAGAAGGGGAGCTGACGATTATGATGACAAAAACGACGCTGATGGCAGTGCTGATACTGATGGGGATGATGATGGTGATGATGATGATGATGATGATGATGATGGTGATGATGCTACTGATGATGTGCTGCTTCTGGTGATGCTGATGAGGTTGATGTTGATGTCGATGTTGACGAAGCAATGCTGGCAATAAAGGATATTAACAAAAATGGTAATGATGATGATGATGATGATGATGGCGATGACGACGACAACGATGACGATGATGATGATGATGATGATGATGATGGTGCTGATGATGATGGTGATGGTGATGGTGATGCTGATGATGATTATGATTATGATCATGATTATGCTTATAATGATGATGATGATGATGGTTATGACTATAATAATGCTGATATGACGACGACGATGACTCTGACGATGACGATGACGATTATGATGATGATGATGATGATGATGATGATGATGGTGATGGTGATGGTGATGCTGATGATGATGATGATTATGCTGATTCTGATGATAATGATATTGATGACGATAGTGAGGATATGATTACGATGGTGACGACGATGATGATGAGAATGCTGATGATGCTGAAGATGATAATGCTGATGCTGATGATGGTGATGATGCTGATGGTGATGATGATGAATTTGGTAGTGGTGGTAACCATTGTGCTTTTGGTGGTAGTGATGATGATGGTGATCATGATGTTGGCGGTGGTGGTGATGATTGTGGTGACGACGACGCTGATGATGATGATGATGGTGCTGATGATGAAGATGAGGATGCTGATCATGATAATAATGATGATGATGATGATGATGATGATGATGATGATGATGTTGGTGATGATGATGATGATGGTGCTGATGATGCTGATGCCGATGGTGCCCTTGGTAGTGATGAGGAGAGAAGAGACCACCCGCCCTCCCCAGGCGGGCCGTCGCGAGGTCCGTGACCACCGGCGTGGTCGGCGTCCGGGCCTCGGGAGGGAGGGGGGCGGGGGGCGGGGGGCTCAGAGAGCGGCGCGGGCGCGGAGGGGGGGGGCGGTACTCAATGGAGGGGGAGGGCAATGAACAGCGGGGGAAGAGACGTGCACTCTTCGCACACCTTGGGGCCTCGAGGGGGGCACCTCTGGACCCCATTCAGGGCCCCTTTCCCGCAACCCTCGAACGCCCCTCCCACACCTCTCCCTTCACTGCCCCCCCCCCATTACCAAACGCCCGACGGAGAGGGTGCCAGGGGCGCCCGCTCGAGGAGCGACACGCGGCCAAAGAGCAGGGGAGAGGGAGGTCCCGCCTGGTCCAACAACTGCTGGAGCATCAGCTCCGAAGCGGGCGAGAGCCTGACCTGTTGACGGATGGGGTCTGCCGGAGGAGAACAAGGGAGGGAGGCGGAGGGGGGAGAGAAGAAGTAAGACGGAGGAGAGCGGGGGGAGGCCAAGGGAGGCGAAGGGAGGGCGGCGAAGGCGGAGGCGGAGGGAGGAGAGGAGGAAAAAATGGGAGAGGACGACGAGGAAGGAGGGACGAGAGAGAAACAAGGCGCACGGGGGAGCGGTAGTGGGCAGGGGTTTGTTGGGGAAAAGAGTTTAACGACTGCCTGGCTGGGGGCTTGGCGTTAAACTGGCGCCTTTCTGGTGCAAAAGCGCTCTGCTTGAAAGAAGGGATTGTTGACCCGATTTCTGCTGCACATGCTTTGAGATTGTCTTTGCATCTGCGTGTGCAAAGCGGAGGGAGAGTGACTGGGAAAAAGGAGGGATGGACGACGAAGAAGATGGACGAGGGACGAGGGAGGAAAGGAGGGGGAGCGTCAGGATTAGGACTTGGCCCATATGAACCAAACTCATTATTTCAGCCCGTTTCGCCTCCTTCGCTTCACCGAGGTGATGGGCAATCGGTGTATATGTATACACATGAGAATATGTATATATACAAACACATACATAGACATATATATATATATGTATAAACAAAATATTACATATATATATACATACACACATACATGCATACATACATGCATGCATGCATGCATGCATACATACATACATATATACATATATATATACATACATACATACATACATTAATACATACATACAAAGTTTTAAAGGTATATGGTTGGCTTACGTGTGCTTATATCCTCTGGCTGGCCCACTTCCAGTTTATTATGGACAGGATTTGCCACCGTGCAGTACGCACTGAATGAAATGTCTGTAGAGCGCCTCGCTGTTGTATATTGATCAGTACGTCCCCTATGTATTATGTCACAGACAGAACAGTTGTGAGGATACGGAAGAATATGATGAGCCAAAAAAACACACATACACGCCAAAATTGGCGCAACCAGACGGTCCAGTGGCGGCCAGGGGAAATTGGAATTTGAAAGTGCAGTGCCCCTACAATCTGCCCGCGTGTGATCCTATGTATACGTCTAGCTATAAATGTAGATGTAGATGTAGGTGTAGTTGTAGGTGTAGGTGTAGGTGTAGGTGTAGGTATAGGTATAGGTATAGGTATAGGTATAGGTATAGGTATAGGTATAGGTATAGGTATAGGTATAGGTATAGGTATAGGTATAGGTATAGGTATAGGTATAGGTATAGGTATAGGTATAGGTATAGGTATAGGTATAGGTATAGGTATAGGTATAGGTATAGGTATAGGTATAGGTATAGGTAT
>CAUYUJ010018056.1:167500-171036 GCA_963575745.1 Prorocentrum cordatum
TAGATGTAGATGTAGATGTAGATGTAGATGTAGATGTAGATTGATGTTATTTTTTTATAGATGTAGAAGTAGATGGTAGATGTAGATGGAGATGTAGATGTAGATGAGATGTAGATGTAGATGTGATGTAGATGTAGATGTAGATGTAGAGTAGATGTAGAATGCAGAATTGCAGATGCGCAGTGCAGATGCAGAGCAGATGCAGATGCAGATGCAGATGGAGATGCAGGTGTAGGTGTAGGTGTAGGTGTAGATGTAGATGTAGATGTAGATGTAGATGTAGATGTAGATGTAGATGTAGATGTAGATGTAGATGTAGATGTAGATGTAGCCTGAGATGTAGATGTAGATGTAAGAGTAGATGTAGATGTAGATGTAGATGTAGAGTAGATGTAGATTAGATGTAGATGTAGATGAGATGAGATGTAGGAATAGATGTAGATGTAGATGTAGATGTAGATGTAGATGTAGATGTAGAGTAGATGAAGATGAAGATGTAGATGTAGATGTAGATGTAGATGTAGATGTAGATGTAGATGTAGATGTAGATGTAGATGTAGATGTAGATGTAGATGTAGATGCAGATGTAGATGTAGCTGTAGACGTAGATGTAGATTAGACGTAGATGTAGACGTAGACGTAGACGTAGACGTCGCCGTAGACGTAAACGTAGACGTAGACGAAGATGTAGATGTAGATGTATATGGTGATGTTGATGTTGATGTTGGTGTAGATGTAGATGTAGATGTAGATGTGGATGTAGATGCAGATGCAGATGCAGATGCAGATGCAGATGCAGATGCAGATGCAGATGCAGATGCAGATGCAGACGCAGACGCAAATGCAGATACAGATGCAGATGCAGATGCAGATGCAGGTGCAGGTGCAGGTGCAGGTGCAGGTGCAGATGCAGATGCAGATGCAGATGCAGATGCAGATGCAGATGCAGATGCAGATGCAGATGCAGATGCAGATGCAGATGCAGATGCAGATGCAGATGCAGATGCAGATGCAGATGCAGATGCAGATGCAGATGCAGAGGCAGAGAGATGTAGATGTAGAGTGAGATGTAGATGTATAGAGGTAGATGTAGTGTAGTAGTAGATGTAGATGTAGATGTAGATTAGGATGTAGATGTAGATGTAGATGTCGATGTAGATGTAGGAGTAGATGTACATGTAGCTGTTGATGTAGATGTAGGTGTAGGTGAGGTGTACGGTGTAGGTGTAGTGTAGGATGTAGATGTAGATGTAGATGTAGGATGAGATGTAGTATGTAGATGTAGATGTAGATGTAGATGGAGATGTAGATGTAGATGTAGATGTTTGCTCAGCTTTCTGAAAGTATGTGATGTAGATTGTAGATCTGATGATTGTATGCTGCATGCTGCAATGTAGATGTAGATGTAGATGTAGATGTAGATGTAGATGTAGATGTAGATGTAGATGTAGATGTAGATGTAGATGTAGCTGTAGATGTAGATGTAGATGCAGATGTAGATGTAGATGTAGATGTAGATGTAGATGTAGATGTAGATGTAGATGTAGATGTAGATGTAGATGTAGATGTAGATGTAGCTGTAGCTGTAGCTGTAGCTGTAGCTGTAGATGTAGATGTAGATGTAGATGTAGATGGAGATGGAGATGGAGATGTAGATGTAGATGTAGATGTAGAGGTAGACGTAGACGTAGGTGTAGGTGTAGATGTAGATGTAAATGTAGATGTAGATGTAGATGTAGATGTAGATGTAGATGTAGATGTAGATGTAGATGTTGATGTTGATGTTGATGTTGATGTTGATGTTGATGTTGATGTTGATGTTGATGTTGATGTTGCTGTTGCTGTTGCTGTAGTTGTAGTTGTAGCTGTAGCTGTAGCTGTAGCTGTAGCTGTCGCTGTAGCTGTAGCTGTACCTGTAGCTGTAGCTGTAGCTGTAGCTGTAGCTGTAGCTGTAGCTGTAGCTGCAGGTGCAGGTGCAGGTGCAGGTGCAGGTGCAGGTGCAGGTGGACGTGCAGGTGCAGGTGCAGGTGCAGGTGCATGTGCAGGTGCAGGTGCAGGTGCAGGCGCAGCTGCAGTTGCAGCTGCAGCTGCAGCTGGGAGCGGGAGCGGGGAGCGGGGAGCGGGAGCGGTAGCGGTAGCGGTAGCGGTAGCGGTAGCTGTAGCTGTAGCTGTAGCTGTAGCTGTAGCTGTAGCTGTAGCTGTAGCTGGAGACGGAGATGGAGATGGAGATGCAGATGCAGATGCAGATGCAGATGCAGCTGCAGATGCAGATGCAGATGCAGATGCAGATGCAGCTGCAGCTGCAGCTGCAGCTGCAGCTGCAGCTGCAGATGCAGATGCAGATGCAGATGCAGATGCAGATGCAGATGCAGATGCAGATGCAGTTGCAGCTGCAGCTGCAGCAACTGCAGCTGCAGCTGCAGCAGCAACTGCAGCAGCAGCAGCAGCAGCTGTAGCTGTAGCTGTAGCTGTAGCTGTAGCTGGAGATGCAGATGCAGATGCAGATGCAGATGCAGATGCAGATGCAGATACAGATGCAGATGCAGATGCAGATGCAGATGCAGATGCAGACGCAGATGCAGATGCAGATGCAGATGTAGATGTAGATGTAGATGTAGATGTAGATGTAGATGTAGATGTATATGTAGATGTACATGTACATGTACATGTACATGTAGATGTAGATGTAGATGTAGATGTAGATGTAGATGTAGATGTAGATGTAGATGTAGATGTAAATGTAAATGTAAATGTAGATGTAGATGTAGATGTAGATGTAGATGTAGATGTAGATGTAGATGTAGATGTAGATGTAGATGTAGATGTAGATGTAGATGTAGATGTAGATGTAGATGTAGATGTAGATGTAGATGTAGATGTAGATGTAGATGTAGATGTAGAGATGTAGATGTAGATGTAGATGTAGATGTAGATGTAGATGTAGATGTAGATGTAGATGTAGATGTAGATGTAGATGTAGATGTAGATGTAGTATGTAGCTGTAGATGAGCTGTAGCTGTAGCTGTAGCTGTAGATGTAGATGTAGATGTAGATGTAGATGTAGATGTAGATGTAGATGTAGATGTAGATGTAGATGTAGATGTAGATGTAGATGTAGATGTAGATGTAGATGTAGATGTAGATGTAGATTTAGATTTAGATGTAGATTTAGATGTAGATGTAGATGTAGATGTAGATGTAGATGTAGATGTAGATGTAGATGTAGATGTAGATGTAGATGTAGATGTAGATGTAGATGTAGATGTAGATGTAGATGTAGATGTAGATGTAGATGTAGATGTAGATGTAGATGTAGATGAAGATGTAGATGTAGATGAAGATGTAGATGTAGATGTAGATGTAGATGTAGATGTAGATGTAGATGTAGATGTAGATGTAGATGTAGATGTAGATGTAGATGTAGATGTAGATGTAGATGTAGATGTAGATGTAGATGTAGATGTAGATGTAGAAGTAGATGTAGATGTAGATGTAGATGTAGATGTAGATGTAGATGTAGATGTAGATGTAGATGT
>CAUYUJ010018056.1:173636-176136 GCA_963575745.1 Prorocentrum cordatum
TGTAGATGTAGATGTAGATGTAGATGTAGATGTAGATGTAGATGTAGATGTAGATGTAGATGTAGATGTAGATGTAGATGTAGATGTAGATGTAGATGTAGATGTAGATGTAGATGTAGATGTAGATGTAGATGTAGATGTAGATGTAGATGTAGATGTAGATGTAGATGTAGATGTAGATGTAGATGTATGATGTAGATGTAGATGTAGATGTAGATGTAGATGTAGATGTAGATGCAGATGTAGATGTAGATGTAGATGTAGATGTAGATGTAGATGTAGATGTAGATGTAGATGATAGATGTAGATGTAGATGTAGATGTAGATGTAGATGTAGATGTAGATGTAGATGTAGATGTAGATGTAGATGTAGATGTAGATGTAGATGTAGATGTAGATGTAGATGTAGATGTAGATGTAGATGTAGATGTAGATGTAGATGTAGATGTAGATGTAGATGTAGATGTAGATGTAGATGTAGATGTAGATGTAGATGTAGATGTAGATGTAGATGTAGATGTAGATGTAGACGTAGATGTAGATGTAGATGTAGATGTAGATGAACGGGACCGTGAAAACACCCCTGGCGGCTCCCCTTGGGGGTGCTGAAACCAGCGCCCCGCCTGTGACATCCTCAAAATCTGCTCTGATAGCCAAGGATGTTGAGTCAGAAAACAGGCAAACCGCCTGAGACATCCCCACAAAATTGCTGCGAACGGGACCGTGAAAACACCCCTGGCGGCTCCCCTTGGAGGTGCTGAAGCCATCGCCCCGCCTGAGACATCCTGACAATCTGCTGTGTGTTGAGTAAGTCAGGCAATGAGAAGGTCTGAGTATGAGTAGGTCTGAGTAAGAGTAAGTCTGTGTATGAGTAAGTCTGGGAACGAGTCTGAGTATGAGGAAGTCTGGGTATGAGTGAGTCTCAGCATGAGTTAGTCCGAGTATGAGTGAGTCTAAGTATGAGTCGGTCTGCGTATTAGTAAGTTTGCGTATGAGAAAGTCTGGGTATGAGCATATCTGAGCATGAGTAAGTCCAAGTGGGAGGAAACGAGCTGTACCGCAAAGAATGTACACGAGTACGAGTGGGAGTGGGTATGACTATGACCGGGTATGGATTTGAGTGGGTGTGAGCTTACTGTGTCATGAAGAAGTCTGAGTATGATTAGGTCTGGGTATGAGTAAGTCTGTGTATGAGTAAGTCTGGGTATGAGGAGGATGAGGAGGAGGAGTAGGAGGAGAAGAAGAGGAGGAAGGAGTAGGAGGCGTCAAAGTAATAACAAGAACCCCATCTTAAGATATGGGGAATAAAAAACAACGGCATGCCCAGGAGGTACAGAGTCCACGTGGCCAGGAGATCCACAAACCTGGCACCCATGGGAAACTGCAGATAATTAAGAACACTTGCGGTGCCCCTGATGTTGCAAAAAATGGCGCGCCCAGTGGGTCCAGAGGCCTGGTGCCCAGGGCATGGGGCAGGGAAGAGAGGAGGCGGAGGACGAGGAGGAGAGCGACGATGCCATTGAACCCACCACAAAGATGGTATCCCGTCGTGGTCGGTGGTTCCCCTCGCTCATCCTCCTCCTTGTCCTCCTTTTCTTCCTCTCCCCTGCCGACCTACCACACAGACAACGACAACCGTCGACGACGACGACGACGACGACGACGACGACGACGACGACGACAGCGACGGCGGCGGAAGAAACCAAAAGACGGCCAAAGACAGCGAAAGACGGCGAAACACGGCGGGGCCGCGCCTTGCCCTCCGCCAGCACCCTCAGGAGCACGCGCCCGTCCAGGTGCACGTCGGCGTACTCGGCCGCCTGGCATACCCGGCGGCGAGGGCGACCGCTCCCGCCGCCCTGGCGGCGACGGGAACGACGACAGCGGCGGCGACAGCGGCGGCGGCGACGACAACGGCGACGTCGGCAGCGGCGGCGAACACCACAGCGGCGGCGACGACGGCGGCGACGGCGATGCCGCTGGGGAGCGAGGAAAGGAGGACGGGAAGGGCGACGGCGAGACCGACGGGGGGAAGGGGGGCGAGGGCAGGGGGAAAAGGGAGAAGGCTGTGTAAGAGTGACGGCCGACGCCCAAACTGACACGCTCTTCGCACAATTTCCTAAGCGAGCCCGGCAGGCGAGTATCAGCAGCAAGCGTCCGCATCTTCACTGGTGCCACGGTTCGGCCTCCGCCCCTGAAGAAAGATCTGAACAGTTTCCTAGGGTCGCGCAAACCGAATCACTGGAAAGGAATGCCCCCTTGTCGCACATCGCGTTCGTCTTCGCAAAAGCTCGACCACTGCAAAAGAGCGCCTCGTCGCCCTCCCGGCTTGGCTCATCCCCTGTCTGTCGAAGAGGAAGTGGCCGCAACGGGCAGGGGGGAACTGCAGAAGTGGCAGGGGTGACGCCGACTTGTGATGTAAGGAGGTCCTTGAGGTCGGTTCACCGCGCGCACTCACCCACGGCCGTTTTCGTCACCTGGCGGGAGACCACCGCCCCAA
>CAUYUJ010018056.1:178636-198636 GCA_963575745.1 Prorocentrum cordatum
CTTTCTCTCTCTCCCCCTCCCCCTCTCCCCACCCCGGGGCTTTGCCCCGGGACCAGCTTGTCATCCTGAGCCGTTTTCGCGACGGCCAACTGGCCCAGAGAGGGCCCCGGGCTCCAGAAAACAATGAATTACTTCGGAGTACCCTGGCGACGGACCCGACCGTGAGCGGGTGCGAGCATCGCACCGCGAGGCACGTGGGACGAAGGAGGGGCAGGTCCACATGATGGGGCCACGAGACGTGCGAAGGGTGCGCCGAAGCGGGTACGTGGCCGCCGTGCGGACCCTGCCCCTGGGGCCTTTTACCAAAGGATTGCAAAAAACCCGAACGAAGGATTGCAAAAAAACGAAGGATTGCAAAAAAACGAAGGATTGCAAAAAAAAAAAAAAAACAAAAAAAAAAAACGAAGGATTGCAAAAAAACCCTGGGTTTGTTTGCAATCCTTGGTTTTTTTGCAATCCTTCGCTCCCCGGTGCACGCTCCCCGTCCCCTCCCGTCCCCCTCGACGGCGGAGGCCGGGCCGAGAGCGGCGCCCGCGGCGCCCGCGCTCTCGGGGCCTCCAGGACCTCGAGCTCCAGGCTCAGGGTGGCCTCCGGCGGGCTCGGGAGGAAGAGGAGGGAGAGAGGAGGCAAGAGGAGCATCACTCGGGAGGAGGAGGAGGAGGAGGAGGAGGAAGAGGAGGAGGAGGAAGAGGAAGAGGAATAAAAACGACAAGCATAAGAAGCAGAAGAAGACGAAGACGAAGACGAGACGAGACGAGACGAGACGAGACGAGACGAGACGAGACGAGACGAAGTCGTGCCCGCTCTGCCAGGGAGCCCGCCCGTGCCCAGTAGGGCATGGCCTGGAGGCCGTAGCCTCGGTAAGGAAGCTGCGTTCTCAGCCAACAGGCCGCCTGGCCGCTCACTGTGCGAGGGACGAGTGCGACGAAGAGAGAAGACGCTCAACGTTTTCTCTCTTCGGCGTTTCGACATCGGGCGGAACGGGGGGGGAGGGGGGGTCTGGCTCCGGACCTCTGCTTTAGTGCGACTGCTTGCAGCAGTGCGGCCGATGGGGGAGGGACCCTACCCGCTCGAAACAGGCGCCAAAAACAGCCAAGATCTGCTCCAGGAGGGGGGAAAGGGCGAGGTCCCGCGCCGATCGGAAAAACAATGAATAAAAAACGATAACCTGTGCGAGGGACGAGTGCGACGAAGAGAGAAGACGGAGGAGGACTTCAAAACGCTGACGAACTGTAAGGCTGCTCTACGGCGCTTGCCTTACAACCGCGTCCACGTCGGTTGGAAGAAGTGGGCAACAACATGAAGTAGGAAGGCGGATAAGGTAGATTGAGTTACGGCCCTCCCAGAGCAACACATCGCAGCAAAACCGGCTCGATTGATTCTTGAGGTAGGAAGGCGCTTGAAGCAGATTGGAACATGGGTATCCAAAAATACTCCAGATTTCGTAATAAAAGGGAGGGGGTCTGGACCCTCCAAGACAAGCCATTTCAGACCTCCCCCGTGGGAGAACCCTCCAAAACATCGTCCCCGGACCCCCCAGGCCCTCCAAGATAGCCTGGAAGAGACCCCCCCCCGAAATGAGACCCCCCTCCCTTCATTACGAGATCTGGAGTACCTGCTTCCGACGACTGGCGTGCAAACGATCGGAGGTCCGCGCGGAGCCCCTGGATCCGAGCTGGGCCACCCCCCCCCGTCGCGCGGAGCGCGCCAGGGGCAGCGCGGGAGGCCCTGCCAGAGAGGCCCCGACACCGACCCAAGAGATCCGCGCGGAGCTTCGGCAGTGTATGTGCACGACACCTTTGTTCCTCGAATGCCCGGCGGTCAGAATAGGTTAGTTTACATGTGTGTATATATATATATAAATATATAAATATATATGTGTGTATATGTATATATATATCACAAATAATAGGAAGGCGGGTAAAGTAGATTGGGTTCAGGCCCTCCCAGAGAATAACCAAACACCACAAGGCGATTCGTTTCCTGAGGTAGGAAGGCGCTTGAAGTAGATTGGGATCTGGGAATCCAGAGTTACTTATTTTCAACGACCGTCGGGTATGCTTACGCCATCTTTGTTCCCCGAATTATGCCCAAGGGGGCCTATGGAAGGTCTTTCGACGTGAGTGCCGCAGACGGTCCCAAGATAGTTTCAAGCATCCCGAAGCACCGTCCCAAGACGTCCAAAGAAGGCCCCAAGATCAACTCAGCCGGCCCAAAAGCCTTCCCATATACAGCCCCATGACGCGTTGAAACGGCCCGAAGGCCCCCACTTCGGCGCCGCGAGGCCCCCAAGGAGGCCCTCAAATATCCCTGGGAGGCGAAAGACGCCACACACACACACACACACACACACACATGACGGGTGCGCTCGCATGCTCGTCCTGCGAGACTCGACGGTATCCAATGGACCCTCTCGAGGCACTCTGCTTCGGGCACACACTAACGTCCCGTGTATCTGGCGCGTTGGCGCTGGATCCATGGATCGGGGAGGGGACCCCCGAAACACGAAGGCGGTGCCGCTTCAGCTGGCGACGGAGTGCGTCGACTTCGTACCGAAACGGAGCCCCTCGCTGATCCACGCGCCGTGATCCATGTTCTCATTTCCTCGACCGATGAGCCACGGGCCGACCTGGACGGTTCCGTCAGCCGCCAGAGAGGCTCCCCGAAGGCCACGAGACGGCACCGAGGCAGCCCGACTCCCAAAAACGGCACAGGGCCACGGTGCCCGCCCTCCCGCAATCCGACCAGGCAGGGTTCACCGCCACAATACTCCGCTGCCCCCCACACACACACACACACACACACACACACACACACACACACACACACACACACACACACACACACACACACACACACACACACACTTTTTGCGTCGGCGGCGAGGCAGGAATCGTCTGCGCTGGCGGAGTGAGCTAAACAGGGGCGCCGTTGAAGCGAAAATGCCCCCCCCACCACCACACACACTCCTCCCCGAAGGAGGGAGGGGAAAAGGGGAGGTCGGGTCGGACGAAAAGGAGGGTCGTAAAGGGAGGTTGGAGAATCAGCTCCCGCAGCTGATTTCCCTGGCGCCTCCTGGCGCCTGAGTGTGGACGCGGTGACCTTTGAGCGGCGCACGCCAGGTCCCTGCCTTGACGAGGTGAGCCTCAGCTGAAGGGGCCCTGGGACACACAAATAAAGACACACAAATAAAAAGATTCCCCATATTTTCCCATATGTTCTGAGTTTTTGTGTTTCCCATATCTTCCTGGGAGTCGACGATTAATTGTGTCTGTGTGTTTCTTCCCCTCCTGATCGGCTTCTGCCGCCGCGCCGACGGCCCCACCTGGAGAGCTCTGCGCCCTCAGAGGTCCCCACAGGCCCGCGGGGGCCTCCGAGGGCCTCCGGAGGCCTCCGGGCTTCCAGAGGCCTCCCGGGTGTCTCTGGCCCCAAAGTCTCCAGAGGCCTCCAGAGGCCTCCGAGAGCCTCCAGAGGCCTTCGAGGGCCACCTCTCGGAGCGGCCGGCGGGCCCAGGAAAGGCATTTGAGAGGCAACTGCGGGCCCTGGCGAAGGCCCCCAGAGGCCCCACCCGGCGAACAGCCTCCTTCTTGATTCTTGTCAGTCCGTTGGAGCCTTGGGAAGCTCACGACGACGACGACGACAACGACGACGACGACGACGACGACGACGACGACGACGACGAACACGACGACGAACACGACGACGAACACGACGACGAACACGACGACGAACACGACGACGACGACGACGACGACGACGACGACGACGACGACGACGAACACGACGAACACGACGAAGGGGGCGGCCTGCGGGTCCCCGACTGCGGCGCCGGTGCAGAAGGCCTCGGGCAGGGAGAGGATCTGAGCGGCCTGCCTGCGCCCGCGGCGGCCGGGGCCCACGACATCGCCAGCGCCGCCGTCGCCGCCCGCTGCCGCCGCCTACCGTCGCCGATGTCGCCGCCGCCGCCGTCACCACCGTCGTCTGCCGTCGTCGTCGTGGTTGTCGTCGCCGCCGGCATCCTCGTCGCTTCCGCTCTCGTCAACGTGGGAGGGCAGAGGAGGAGGCAAGAAGGGCGAGGGTGAGGAGGCAGGCAAAGAGGAAGACGAGGGGAAGGACCAGACGGAGGGCGAGGAGGAGGAGGAAGAGGACGAGGACGAGGACGACGACGACGACGACGACGACGACGACGACGACGACGACGACGACGACAACGACGACGACGACGACGACGACGACGACGACGACGACAGAGTCCGAGGACTTCGTGCTGAATGAACGCGCGAAGGCGCGCAAAGACTTCTCCCAGCAGGGCACCCGAATGGCAGGGGAGAGAGGGGGGGACGGGGGGGCAGGGGCACACGCGCGGAGGCAGGACCTGGACCAGGCCACGCCACGGAAGCCCCCGGGAGCGGCTTTGTAGGGGGCAATCAATGGCCATCGCTTGGACTCTGTAGATGAGGGGGCAACATCGGGGCACAGATATAAAGGGGCCCAGGGACACACAGATAAACAGATACAAAAATCCCAGGATTCCCCATATTGTCCCACATTTTCTGGATTGTCGTCTTCCCCCCTACTTTCCATATTTCCCAACATTTCCATGGGAGTCGACGATTATTTGTGTCTGTGTGTTTTTCCCTCTCCAGAATACTTGAGGGGGCAAAATCGGGGCACAAATAATGCCTTGGAGAAAAACTTACGATGTCCGCGCGGATTTCTCGGAACGGCGCTGGAGCCCCCTGGCGGCGCCTCCGGCGCCGCCCCTGGCGCGCTCCGCGCGCCAGGGAGGGGAGTTCAGCGCCGATCCAAGAAATCAGCGCGGACCTCCGAACGTTTATATGTATGAAGTTGTCTGTTCCTCGAAAGAAGTTACCGATACCGCCACTCCCCAGACCTCTCCCAGGGTCACACGCGGAATGCACCTAGAGACGGGACTGCGACCAGGCCACAGGACCCCCAGGGAGCGGTTCTGGGGGACAATACTTGGCCACCGCTTGAACCCTATAGAAGGGGGGACCAAAAGGTGCCGATACCGCCAACCCCCGGACCTCTCTCCTGGGCTGCGTTCTGACCAGAATTTCGAGGCGAATCCAGCCGTGGCGACGAGGGCTTCCCAGAAGGCAAAAACAGGCGAGAACGAGGGAACGGTACGGTATCGGCACCTTTCCTCCGCAGGTACAACGAAAAGCTAGTTCGAGAATGGCTACGCGAATAAGTTCGAACGAACTCGCAGCGGGCACCACGCGCCAAAGAAGCTGCATTGCGAGAAGGTGGCCGTGCACCTAGAAAAACAGAAAACTGCGTAAGCATAATTTCTCGGGTGTCCGCGCGGACTCGTGGATCGGCGCTGGACCCCCCTCCCTGGCGCGCGGAGCACGCCCGGGGCGGCGCGGAGGCGCAGACGGGGGGGGGGGGGGGGCCAACGCCGATCCGAGACATCCGCGCGGAGCTCCGAGAAATCAGGCTTCTGCCGTTTCTTATTTCTCCTCCTCCTCCTCCTGCTCCTCCTCCTCCTCCTCCTGCTCCTCCTCCTCCTCCTCCTCATCCTCCTCCTCCTGCTCCTCCTCCTCCTGCTCCTCCTCCTCCTCCTACTCGAGCACCTGCGGCCGAGGCCGGGGCAAGGGCGCACACCTGGCCGGCTGGCCTCTGGGGTGCTGCGGTCCCCCACCGCCTGGACCGTTCGGCACAAGCAGCGGTGCCACGAACCACTTGCGATGAGGAGGAGGAGGAGGAGGAGGAGGAGGAGGAGGAGGAGACTGAGAAGCGGGACAACAACGACGAGACAGGCTTAACATGCTTCGGGCCGAAGGGTCGCGCTGAAACGGCACAAGCAAGGAGGAGGGGGAGAAGGAAGAGGGGGGAGGACGAGGAGGACGAAGAGGAGGGGAGATGGACGAGTGGCTGAGAAGAGGTGGATACGTTGCGCACATGAGGTGGATGAGATGCATAAGGAAGATGGCAGAGACGAGGACGACGACAGAGCAGGGGGGGAAAACAGAGGGAGAGGAGAAGAAGGCGAAGGCTGAGGATAACAGCACAATTGAACAGATACACAATCACCACCAGGTCTACTCGGCCCCACTTTGAGGGTCATTATTTGGCGCGAGTTCAATCATGCTTGGCCCAGACAGCATGGACGACTAATCCCGCGCCCCGAACTGGCCCGCGCAAGCCTGGTCATACAGACGGGTGGCATGCAGCTGCGAGACCACCCGCTGAAGTTGCCCTGCTCGGGCGCCAGCTGGTTATTCTGGGCACAGCTCGAACTCAGCTCTCTCGTCGACTTGCCGCTGGAGCTACACAACCCCGGCCACCCGCTTGCTGGCATGCTCCGCCAACGATGATTCTGCACCTTGAAGCATAGCGGACAAGACGATGGAAAAAGTGAAGCAGTGCCACCAACGTCGCTCGCGCTGCTGCTGCTGGTGAACTGTGGAGCTCCGACTCCCAAGACGGACAGCGGTTGCCCAACCACATCGTCGATGGGTTGTAAGCGTTTGCTTGCGCCGATGGGCTGTCCGCTCCGTGCAGACTCGCTGCCGACGCGCCAGGGACCCCGACCCACGAGAGCCGCATACATAAAGGTGCGCAGTTATACATACCCTGATTGGTCGCGTCGGCAGCCCCGGGAGCTTGGCTCTCGGTACCAGCCGCTCCGATGCTGGCAGGGTGCGACTGGACGTTGGCGCCGTGCTGGGGCAACGCCGCATCGGGTCTTCGGCCCGTTGCCATGCTCGCCCAGGGCCGCGTGCACGGCTTTGGCCCCAGCGCACCCGCGGTCGAGTTGACGGAGCTGCGCCCCAACCTCGGCATACGACCGCGCCTCCCGCTGCCAAACCCCGCGTGACTCGAGCCCTGCTGCGTCAGCTGCGCCGCCTCCGCGGCTGCGGCGGCGCTGCGCAGGTGCCCCACCGCAACTCCGCCCGAGACGGCCGGGACTGCACCTCCGGCGGCCCGGCCCCTCCCTGCACGCACTCCTTCCGCTCCCCTCCCTGCACGCACCCCTTCAGCTTGGCGAGCAGCTCCAACGCCTCTTGCGGTGCCCCGCCGCCACGGCTGCCGCGGCTGCGGCGGCGCTGGCCCCGTCCCAGCAGCCGCCGCCCTCCGCCCTCCGCTGGGCGCGCAGCTCCGGTCTTCTCGGCGCGGCGCACTTCCTCCGAGGCGGCCTTGCAGACCCCGCCAGGGGAGGGAGAAGGGGGAGTACGACGAGGGGGGTGGGGGAGGAGTAAGAGGAGGACGTTGAGAAGGATGGATGTTGAGATGGGTGAAGAGGGTGGATGTGGGAGGGGGAGGGCGTGGAGAAGGGAGGGAGGAGGAAGAGGGGGAGAGGGAATACGGGAGGAGGGCGGAAGAGTGGGAGTACGGGAAAGGAGTGGGTGAGGGAGGAGGAGAAAGTGGAGAAGGGGAGGGAAGAGGAAGAGAGGGAGGAGGAGGGGGAGGAGAGGGGGGAGGAGAGGGGGGAGCAGGAGGATGAGAAGGAGACCCAAGCAAAACCAAGACGCATCAACGACGTTGCAATAGGTCCCTACAAAATATATGTTCATTGCGGGAAGTGCCCCACTAGAAGACAATCGTCTGAGAACCCTCAATCGTGCCAAAAAACTGATCCTGTGACTTGAATGCCACAAACTAACGTTATCGTTGAGTCCTGACGAGCCTAATTAAACGACGCCAAAACACAGCCCCTGGGGCTTCGACACCGCAAACCACAACGTGACTTCTGCATCCCTACAGTTCCAAATCTTGCCAGGACACAATTTCTAGGACTTCCCTACGAATCCTTGGAACCGTTGCAACAGAAATTTAAGACATATGCTCGCGGCGCCAAGGCGAGAGCCACATTTTGAAAAACAACCGCCCTCGATCCTCTAAGATGCTGCAGACTTTGAAGACGGATGCGCGCGGCGCTAAGAAGAGAGCCATATTTGAAAAAGACCCGCCCTGTATCCTTGAAACTGCTACAAACGTTGAAAACGAATGTCACGGCGCACATGTTAGAACACCAACCGCAATCCCTCCTTGAAATTGCTGCAAACCTTGAAGACGAATGTGCACGTCGATGCGAGAACCACATGTTGACAACTACCCGCCCTCCATGCTTGAAACTGGCGCAAGCTTTTAGGGCGAATGCGCCTGGCGTTAAGCGCGAGACGCATGTTGAAAGCCACCCGCCCTCCACCTTCACAGTGTCGCAAATTTCAACCTTCAGGGTCATACATGGTGAGCAGGCCTCAAGGGAAACGCCCGGCCCGCCCTACCTGCACGTCTGGGGGCGCGACAGGGAGGACAAAGGATGGTGGAAGAGGAGGGGGAGGAGGAGGGGGAGGAAAAGGGGGAATAGGAGGAGGAGGTGGAAGAAGAGAAAGATTTGGACGCCCGAAATGGGTACGGAAAGACTGGATACCATGCCCAACAGCAAATGCTGTCCCAAACCCACAGCGGCCGCTGTTGGGCAGGCGGCCTTCTGCCTCGAATGGACACGGGCCGCGGCGGCGTGGACAGCGAGTCCTGTTCAAAATGAACCAGATCCGCTGTTGGGCATCGTACAGGGCAGTTTTTAATACATGGGAGTTTTGCAATAATTATGAAAAAGATGTTTTATACATGACTAATTCATGAATAGATTTGTGCACGAACTCATCGTTGCTTTCAATGCTGAATCCCTGCATTTTTTATACATGATCCGCACGCGGAGCATGCCATGAAAACGGCACTGTACCCACCCCTTCCGTGCCCATTTCGTCCGTGCCAGAGACACGCAGGGCGGGCCGACGAAAGGGGCGCCCGGCGGGCGGCGAGCAGCGGGGCGCGCGCGCGCGCCCACGCCGGGCTTGCTCCTGGCACGCGGCGCGCGGAGCGCGAGGAGGAGGAGGAGGAGGAGGAGGAGGAGGCGGAAGAAGAAGACGAAGAAGAATAAGCAGAAGAAAAAAGAAAAAAAATAAGAAGAGGAGGAGGAAGAGGAGGAAGAAGGAGGAACAAGAAAAAGAATAAGGAGAGGAGGAGGAAGAGGAGGAGGAGGAAGAGGAGGAGGAAGAAGAAAAAGAAGAAGCAGAAAAAGAAGAAGAGTAAGGGAGGGATGAGCAGGAGGGGAAAAAGAGGGGAGGTGGATGGTGGGAAGACTGGGAGGAGCGGGAAAAAGGGAGCAGAAGCAGCCGGCTCCTGCTCCCGATCGGACTCATACCCTCCCCCCCCCCGCCCCCCTCCTCCAACCTACTGCCCGGTGGTATGGGCACGACCGCACGCCAACAGGGGGCGACATCGAGGCTACAGATACGCCGCCCCGTCTGGGTGCCACAACCAGCATCTCTATGGGCGAGCAGGCGCGGGGATACCGAGGCGAAGCGGCGTGGCCTTCGCCGCCTCCAGGCGTCTACATGCAGCCGTGTGGCCATGACTCGACCACTCCCGGCAGGGAAGCGCCGCTGCTCGGCGCCACCGCGGTGCCGGAGCGCGTGGTGCAGCCTCGGCGCCAGTGCGGGGATGGGGCGGCCGAACGGGGCGCTGGCCCAGGTGTTCACGTCCATCAGCGGATGCAGCACCGTGTAATCTCTCACGTCTCGAGCGGCCAAGGTGCACCAGACAACGGGACGCCCATCACCGACATGCTGCTCAGACGCCAGTTGTATACGCATTGGCGACCCGCCCAGGGAGGTGAGCAGCGCCCGCTATGGGATGATGTGCTGCATGCTGGAACCTGGTCCCAACGACATGCCATGCACGTGCGCAAGGTGGGGGGCACCCAGCTGGAGTAGGCCAGATGAGCATACAGGCACGCACTTCGAGTCTGTGGTGAAGTTGGTGTGCAAATACCCTCTGATCGACCAGTTTTATGTGCTCGCCTGAAAATGCATTGGCACACAGCGTTGACACGCCTCGGGACGTATTGCAGACACTTGATGTCCCCCACCTCAGTCGGTCGGTCGGTCGGGTATTTCGACGTGCTTTCCTCCTCGTCCTCGTCCTGCGCCTACTCCTCCTCCCCCTCCTCCTCCTCCTCCTCCTCCTCCTCCTTCTCCTCCTCGTCCTCCTCCTCCTCCCAACCCTCCCGCTTCTCCCCTTACTCCTCCTCCTCCTCCTACGACGACGACGACAACGACGACAACGACGACCACGACGACGACAGCCTTCAGAGGTCTTTGGAGGTCTATGGAAATCTCCGGAGGCCCCAGGAGGCCCAGAGAGGACAGCCAAAGACGTCAAGGCGCCAGGATCCTCGAGCCTCGGCCCTCGAAACTGAATGGCCTGCTCCTCGGCCCTCGATCCTCGAGCCCCGATCCTCGAAGAGGAGGCCTCTTGCGAACCCTGCCCCCCCTTCCCACGATTCCTGGGGGGGAGGAGGGGTTCTCCTCGCTCGCAGGTCCCGAACGAGGTGAACCCCGCCTCCTCCCCCCCTCAGAAAAATCGTGGGGTGGTGGGGCAGGGTTCGCATGTGGCCACCGATCGGATCTCGAAGCCTCGACGCTCGATCCTCGAGCCGCGGCGGCGGCGGGCCTGCTGCTCCTCCGACAGCCCCTGGGCGGCCGCCAGCTCCCTGCGCTCAGGGCCGTCGGGCACCCACCTGCGGTGGGCGCCGCAGGAGGAGGAGGAGAGGGAGGAGGAGGAGGAGGAGGAGGAGGAGGAGGAGGAGGAGGAGGAGGAGGAGGAGGAGGAGGAGGAGGAGGAGGAGGAGGAGGAGGAGGAGGAGGAGGAGGAGGAGGAGGAGGAGGAGGAGGAGGAGGAGGAGGAGGAGGGAGGGAAGGAGGAGGAGGAAAAGGAGGAGGGTGAGAGGAGGAGGAGGAGGAGGAGAAGGAGGAGAAGGAGGAGGAGAGGAGGGAAGGAGGAGAGGAGAAGAGGGAGAGGGAGGAGGAGGAGGAGGAGGAGGAGGAGGAGGAGGAGAAGGAGGAGGAGGAAAATGGAGGAGGAGGAGGAGGAGGAGGACCAGTGTAAACCCAAGAGTCATCAACGACGTTGGAATAAACCCTCCCTCCAAGCTCCCTCTTCATAGGCCACAAAAAGGTGCATTTCCACTGAGGGAACTGCCTCGTTGGAAGACATCCGTTTGAAGATCCTGAAGCATGCCAAAACATCGTTCTCGGGATTACATCGCCACGGATCAGCCTGACTGCTGCGTCTTGGCGATCCTGAATCGCTATCATACATAATCCTGAATCCTTCAAAAAAATATGGTACGCTGTTCGTGGGAATCCGTGAAACCCTTGCAAGTGTGTAAAACGAATGTGCGCGGCGCTAAGGCGAGAACCACATTTTGAAAACGGGTCGCCCTCAATCCGTGAAACTCCTGCAATGTTTTAAAACGAGTGTGCGCGGCACTAAGGCGAGAGCCACATGTTGAAAATGGGTCGCCCTCAATCCGTGAAATTCTTGCAACTTTGAAACCGACTGTGCGCGGCGCAAAAGCGAGAGCCACATGTTGAAAACCACCCGCCCTCCATCTGCTAAACTAGTGTCAATGCTTAAGCTGCAGGGTCATCAATTGTGAGCAAATTCATAGCGAAACGCCAAGCCCGACATACAAATTGTCCTCTCAGTGCGACAGGGAGAAGATAAGGAGAAGGAATGGAGGAGAAGGAGGAGGAGAAGGACGAGGAGGAGGAGGATGATGGGGGGGCGGAGGAGGAGGAGGAGGACGATGTGGAGGAGGAGGAAGAGGAGAGGGAGGAGGAGGAGGAGGAGGAGGAGGAGGAGGAGGAGAGGAGGAGGAGAATGTGGAGGAGAGAGGACGAGGAGGAAGAAGAGGAGGAGGAGGTCAAGGGAGGAGGAGGAGGAGCAGCAGGAGGAGGGGGAGCAGGAGGAGGGGGAGCAGGAGGAGAAGAAGCAGGAGCAGGAGCAGAAGGAAGAGGAGAGGAAGGAGGAGGAGGAGGAGGAGGAGGAGGAGGAGGAGGAGGAGGAGAGGAGGAGGAGGAGAGGAGGAGGAGGAGGCGGAGGAGGCGAAGGAGGAGGAGGAGGAGGGAGGAGGAGGAAGGAGGAAAGCACGTCGAAGTAAGGTGAGGTCGACAGTGGCAGGTGAAGGACGGGGGAGGAGTGACGGGAGGAGGCCGAGTAGGGGGAGGGAGGCTGAGGACGAGGAGAAGAAAAGAGAATGAGAACAGAAAGGGGGAAGAAAGTGAGGAGGAAGAGGAGGAGGAGGAAGAGGGAGGGAGCGAGGGAGGGAGGAGGAATTGGAGTAGGAGGAGAAGAGTGGAAATGCGTAGGAATGGAAAGGGGGGATGGTGGGATGATGTTTGCATTAATTGTGCAGCGTACAGATGGGACCGATTCCAAAGGACACCCGAGAAGACACAGTCCCTTCTGGTGGCGACCCGGGATCCAGACACGAAGATGGCATGAAACGCAAGATGGATGACACAAAGTTACCCGTAACCTGACCCGACTACACGAGACGCTTGGGAAACTATCGTCGCCATGGCTGGATTCGCCACGAAATTGTCAAGTCGCTCTCGCGTGCAAGTCTGTCTGGGCGGGTAATTTCGAAGAGGCGAAGGATAATGACGAGGGGGGAGGCGGAGCGAGGGAAAGAGGGGGGCGGGGGAGACAAGAGGAGAGAGGGAGAAGGAGGAAGAGAAGGAGGTAAAGTTTACAGCGGCTTCCTGCAGATCTGCAGACACCCGCCCCCCGCGACGCCTCCGGAGCGCCGCTGAAGGCTCTCAGGGCAGCAGCAGTGACAGCAGGTATCGGACGACACGTGCTGAGGCGAGCAGAGAAACATACCCTCCTCCTCCTCCTCCTCCTCCTCCTCCTCCTCCTCCTCCTCCTGCTCCTCCTCCTCCTCCTCCTCCTCCTCCTCCTCCTCCTCCTCCTCATCCCCCTCCTCATCCCCCTCCCATCCCCCCTAATTGGATAGCAGGGCCCCGTCAAGGACTTGGGGATAGCCGGGGCACCCTCCGTCGGTTGGAGGCTGACGGGGTGGTCGGTGCTGCCGGGTGGGCGGGGTATAGATACACAGGTGACCATCCCCAAGGACTGGCGGAGGCGGGTCCCCTTTTTCAGGGCTTGGGAAGCGCCTCCCCCAAGGGAGAGGGGGTAGGACCTGGTGGGACTAGGCCCCTCCCCTCCCCTGGGGATCTCGGTCCCGCCGTGATTCACCCTCCACTGGGGTCACAAGCCGGTGGTCTCGCCGGCGCCGTATTTGCGCCGAGGGCGAACGTCTTGCGTCTGTTTTGTTGATGGTCTCTGGAGCCTCTTGTGTGTCTTGCGAACGCGTATCGTTTTCTGATTGGCCTATGGTGCCTCCCTTGCTTTTCAATGTCCTTCCCCTTGGCTTCGCGCGCCCGAGGTGAGGATGAGCCCGCTGCAACGGTGGTTCCGCCCGTCGGGCCCAAGTGCGCTCGGCGCTCACCTACCAGAAAGGACTTGATCCTAATCCGCGGACAGCCGAACCGAACCTCCGCCTCCTCCTCCTCCTCCTCCTCCTCCTCCTCCTCCTCCTCCTCCTCCTCCTCCTCCGCCTCCGCCTCCGCCTCCGCCTCGCTCGCCTCGCCTCCTCCTCCTCCTCCTCTCCTCCTCCTCCTCCTCCTCCTCCTCCTCCTTCTCCTCCTCCTCCTCCTCCTCCTCCTCCTCCTCCTCCTCCTCCTCCTCCTCCTCGTCCTCCTCATTTCCTTCCCTCTGTTTTATGCACAACTCCTCCCTGTCGCACGCCGAGGCCCGTCGGAAGGGCGGGCTGGGCGTTTCGCCTGAAACTTCCTCACCATCTATGACCCTCAAGCTTGAAAATTAGCAACAGCTTCACAAGTGGAGGGCGGGTCGTCGTCCAAATGTGGCTCTCGCCTTAGCGACGCCCACATTCGTTTTTCAAAAAAATGTAAGATGTTTGCGTATTGGGGGTGGGTAGTTTTCAAAATGTGGCTCTCGCCTCAGCGCCACGAACATTCGCTCTTCATAAAAATGCAATAGCTTCACGGATTGAGGGCGGCTCCTTTTCAAAACGTGGCTGTTGCCTTAGCGCCGCGACCATTATCTTCTGAAGAGTGCACGAGTTTCACGGCTTCCAATGGTCAACGAACCAGAAAATGTGGTTTGGAAACGTTCAGGATAATTACAAGGGTGCAACAGTTACGTTGATTCACGGAGTTCCCAGGAATGGCGTTCTGGCACGATTCAGGATCGTCAAGACGCAACAGTCAGGTTGATCCGTGGTGTTGGAGTCCCGGGAATAATGCTTTCGCATGCTTCAGGGTCTTCCAGCGGAAATGAATCCGTGTAGGGGCCGATGCAGAGTGAGCTTGGAGGGAGAGTTTATTCCAACATCGTTGATGACCAGTGGGTTTACACTGGTCCTCCTCATCCTCATCCTCCATTCCTTTTCCTTATGAACAACTCCTCCCTGTCGCACGCTGGGGGCACTCGGAAGGGCGGGCCGGGCGTTGCGCCTGTAACTTCCTCACTATATATGACCCTCAAGCTTGAAAATTGGCAACAGCTTCACAAATGGAGGGCGGGTCGTCGTCAAAATGTGGCAATCGCCTTAACGACACCCACATTCGTCTCAAAAACATGCAAGATGTTTGCGTATTGGGGGCGGGTAGTTTTCAAAATGTGGCTCTCGCCTCACCGCCACGCACAATCATTTCCATAAATTGCAAGAGCTCCACGGATTGAGGAAGGCGCGTTTTCAAAAAGTGGGTCTCGCCTAAGCGCTGCGCACACTCGCTTTAAAACGGCGCAAGAGCATCAGAAACTGCGTTTTGGAACGATTCAGCATTGTCAGGGCGCAGCACTTACGTTGAATCGCGGTGTTGAAGTCTCAGGAATGGTGTTCTGGCACGGCTCAGGATCGTCAATACGCAGCAGTCAGCTTGATTCGTAGCGTTGAAGTCCTGAGAATGGTGCTGTGGCACGCCTCTGGATGTTCACACGATTGTCCCCCAACGGGACACCTCCCTCTGTGGACAGGAACTTTTGTGGGGGCCTATGAAGAGGGAGCTTGGAGGAAGGGTGTATTCCAACATCGTTGATGAGTCTTGGGTGTACATTCCTCCTCCTCCTCCTCCTCCTCCTCCCAATCGTTATCACAATCGTCATGTAGACCGCCTTCAACACCGCCCCTCATGGTCATCATCCATCATCCTCGTCGCCATCACCATCTTGAATGCTATCGTCATATCAATCATCCTCTTCTTCCCCTCTGCGGGCCCATATCTCGGAACTCAATGCTTCGGCCACTCGGAAGGGAGGGTCGGGCTGCTGACACCTCTCCATGCAGCGTTGGATGGTCCCCTCGATGCTCGGGTCCATGGTGTATCTCGCAACCTCGCATGCGCGATTCAGAGGATCCATGGGAGAGGGGTTTTGTCGAAAGGCTTCCGTGGCCCAACCAGCACTGGAGAGGAAGGAGAGAAAGAAGAAGAGGGAAGAGGAGTGAAGGGCGACAAGGACGACGAGAGGTTGAGGAGAACGAACGACCACGAAAACGAGAGAGGGGAGAGGGCGATGACGACGACGACGACGACTAAGATAACGAAAATAACAGATAGAGCAGCTGGCTTCTCCTCAACTATATGATTAATTGTCCATGTGGTTTTCGGGTCATAAGTCGGGCTTCCATCGGCCGTTCGGGGCGATCCGCGCACCCCGGGAAAGCTCTCGACGAGGCGCAGCTGCTGGAAGGCACCCCGAGGCAAAGAAAACGAGCAAGAACCAACGAAGACTTCCTTCCCCCCCCAGAGAAGACCGTGACGTCACTGGGTGGTCCCCTGTGGTGCCGCGTGGTGGTGAACGCCAAGCTCTCAGATCCCCTGCCCGCCCTGGCGCGGCGTGGCCCCAGACATCCGGCTGCTCCAATGTTTTCGATGCGTGGGCCCCCGAGGTCTGGACCACGTTCCCGGGACACGGCTCTCGTCCCGCGTCGACGTTTGACTGCCCCAGGGGCCCAGCGCGGGCCCCTGGAGGCCGAAAACGGCCCAAGACCGCCAGCTCCCATTTTTGTTTGGAGCGCCAGATCTCTGGGGCCCTGCGTGGTGCCGCGTACCCGGCTCTCGGGCGCGTGGCCGCGCGGCGCCGCGCGCGGCGCCGCGCGGGGCCGCGCGGGGCCTCTGGCCGGCGGCGCGCCCAGGGGGGGAAGCGAGAAGGGGCGGGCTTCGTCGGAAGGCTCCGCAGGCCGTCGGCCTGCGGAGAAGTGGTCTGAGCGCGGGTCGGGCGTGCCCCTCCACAGAAGGACCATGCAAGAATAGTCAAAAAATAATCAAAAATAATCAAAAAATAGTCTAGGGACGATTTTCCTTATAAAAATAATAATCAAAAAAAAAAAGTCAAAAATAATCAAAAAAAAAAATGTTCAAGAATAGTCAAAAGATAGTCTGGGGACGATTTTCCTCACATCCTTTGATAATAAGGGAATATGTTTGGAGTATGTTTGCACGTTTCGCCCAAGATCCGCCTGAAGGAGAACATGCCCGACTGAGTCTAAGCCGTCCTCGAGGGCACAGGGGGCTGCTCAGAAGGACGGAGGGCTTCTGGGAAGCGGCCCGGGCTTCTGAGAGGGCCTGCCTCCTCTCACTGAACCCCATCCCCCCGGCGTGCCGCCGACCAGTGGCACGGCGAGAGGACGGCGGAGGAGGACGAGGAGGAGGAGCAGCAGCAGCAGCGGCAAGCAGGGGGGGCGGTGTGGACCAGCAGGAGCAGCGGGAGCAGCAGGGGGGGCAGGGGATGCAGGAAGCTGAGGAGCGGTCGGTGGCGAGTCGTGGGAGCCCCCATGCCATCTCGCTGGCCCTAGCGGACCGAGGATCATAGACGCAGCAGGGCAATCGGCGCGAGAGCGGCGCCAGATCGGCACTGCTGCAGGGATCCCCCGATGTTCTACCGCAGGAGCAGGAGGCGGAGCACGGGGAAGGGGGGGGGGATGCGGACCGCACGCGCCTCCCCCTGGCCCGTCGCAGGCCCGAGACTCGGGCCCCGGGGGCCCCGGGGGAGGCCTCCCTCCTGCAGGCTTCGGCGGAGGAGGAGGAAGAGGAGGAGGAGGAGGAGCAGGAGGAGGAGGAGCAGGAGGAGGAGCAGGAGGAGGAGGAGGAGGAGGACGAGGAGGAGGAGGAGGAGGAGGAGGAGGAGGAGGAGCAGGAGGATGAGAAGGAGGAGCAGGAGGAGGAGGAGGAGGAGGAGGAGGAGGAGGCTCCAGGGGATGCACCGCTCGGATACCGCACACACCACCCCCGCAGACTCGGCGGCGCGCAGAAGGGGCTGGGACGAGTGCGGCAGCGGGCGGCCTCCCGAGAAGCGTGTCTTGGGGGGGGGGGGGGGCGGAGGCCTCCGGCAGGGCTTCTCGGCAGGCAGGACGGCCGGCCGCTGGTCAGGGGCCTCTCGGAAGGCCTCCAGCAAGGCCTCTCGGCCGGCAGGGGGGCCTCTCCAAACAGCCCCCTGCCCTCTCAGGAGGCCATCCTGCGCGCCGCGGGCACGTAAGCGGCCAAGAAAAGCAGGCCTGCCGAACGAAGACCCGGTGACCTTGCGCGATGGCTTATGCAGACCGCCAACGAAGCACATCACGAGAGCGGCGAGAAGAAACGGGTCTTACGCAAGAACACGTGGCGACCTTACGCCGCGGCTTGCGCGGGCCGCCAGTGTGGCAAACCGCGTGGAGAAGAGCGCGCTTACGCGCGACCTTACGCGAGAAGCTTCCGCACGAATCTCGGCGCCATCGGCCCCTTTATCTCCCGTCGCTCACGTGAAAAGAGAACCATTACGCGCGACCGGACGCGGGAAGCTTACGCGCGAATCAAGCCTTTTCTCCTGCGTCGCCCAAGTAACCGCCTCTGTTCGTCATTTGTTCGGGGTCCCATGACGGTGCGGGGATAGACCGTGCAGTGACCTCAAAATTCACAAAGACCTCACCGCACGGTCCGTCATCGCACGGCTTGGGGACCCCAGGCCCCAGTCGCCCGCCCGAGACGTCCTCGGAGAAAAGCACAAGTCCCAAAACCATGCAGCCCCCTCGAGTCACCACTAACTCACCACACGATGTAGTCACCGCAGCGCTAGGGGGCCCTCGAATCTAGGCAGTGCGGCCTCGAATCTGCTGATCTCCTTGAGCTGCGAGCTCTTCGCGGCCACGTTCCAGCCCTTGAAGACGCCCACGTAAGAGTCGTCGATTACCCACCTGTCAGACAGGCCTCCTCCTCTCCAGTCCCTCTCCCTGATGAACAACACCCTTCTCTCAAAATGATCCTCAGAACGTGTGCGAGCCCCAACGTGTGTCTGTCCACCGAAGCCCGTAGACACGGCGCGGGTGGCGCAACGAGGGCCGACACGAGCTGCGTGCTGCCGGTGCCACTGACTGGGGCAAACTCAAGCCGGGCAAACACACGTCTTGAGGAGAATCAGTTCGGGGGCGTCCAAGAGGGGGGCGTCCAAGGATCATCGATTGCGGATGGGGAAACCAAGAGGTACTGATACCGCTACCCCCCTGACCTCTCCCGGGGTGCGTTCTGACCAGGATTTCGGGACGAATCCAGCGGTGGCAACAAGGGCCGCCCAGAAGTCAGGAACGGTCAAGAGGGGGGCGTCCAAGAGGGGAGAGCGCAAATCATGGCCGGCGGCATGTGCGCGGCCCAGGGGGTGGGGGGCCAGGGACGTATTGAAAATCTGGGGAGATATGATGACACCCGCCATGTTATCCGCCCCCCGTAAGTCATGACCCCCCTCTTGGCCGCCCCAAACGATTATCACACCACCAAACATGTCCGTGGGCAGCGCCGGGCATCTCGCTTCAGACTTCTCTGCAGCTTACTGCCCATGGCCCATGAAGTAACAAAAAAACTCCAGCAGCTTTTGGAGGGTGAAAGAGGGGGTCCGCAACAGGGGGTCTTCAATGGGGGCTGAATGGCCCATGTATGCTCAATGTATCGTTCATGTATGTGATCGGGTACGATTGGCATCCAATGCTGGCGGTCATTGATGGCCAGTCATTCGTGCCCGCGCGTTGCCCGCGCGGGCACGCGCGCCGTCCATCCCTTATCGTTCATGCGTGCGGGCGTTCTTGCATATTGCGTGTGGGCCGGCGAAGTGGAGTGCAAGTGTGTCTTGATTGTGCGGTTGATGATCGCGTATGTTCCCAAACGATGACTTCTCGACCCCCAAGACAGATTTGGATTGGGCCCCGCGATTCTCCCAAAATGTGAATTCACATTTTCCTTTTTCCCAAAATGGGAATTCACATTTTCCTTTTCCCAAAATGTGAATTCACATTCTGGCCCCTTCATAAAGAATCCTACACAAAATTCCAAAATGTGAATTCACATTTTCCTTTTCCCAAAATGTGAATTCACATTTTCCTTTTTCCCAAAATGTGAATTCACATTTTGCGCTTCCCCACAATGTGAATTCACATTTTGCCCTGGCCTTCAAGATCCCCAAAACTGAGGCGCAGTGTTCCGCATGTCAGATTGGCTGGGCAGATTCCGACACTCACCTGACCGCTTCCGTGTGTTCCAACCATTTCTTTTTGCGCCCTTAGCGCGCGTTGCCTTCGTCGCCTTTCCCGAGCCCCCGCCCCCTTGCTTCCTTTCCCCTCAAGTCTCGCGCGCGGGTGCAGGCGGGGGGCTTCAATTGGCTCCCCCGCCGAACACAGCAATCGAGGATGTATCGCCCATTCATGGCCTTTAAAAACATCATTGCTGGGACCCTGCGCCCGACCCCCACTTTCACCCTTCAAAGCTTACAGGGCTACAGGACCGGTCGTTCTCAAGAGCTGCAGCTCTCGCCTTGGCACCGCGTACTTTCGGTGCTCGGCTCAAGAGCTTCCAACAATGACAAGGATCGAGGGCTGGCAGCTTCCAAGAAGCCCCCAAGAGGCTCATAGACACCCTCAAGAAGCCTCCTCCTACGACGGCCCCAAGAGGGCCCCAAGACGGCCCCGCGGGCCTCTAAGCGAACCCGAGCACCATCGGGAGCGCCCTGGATCGGCGGCCCTGGCGGGAGACTACTACAATACGGCTCTCGCCTTAGCGCCGCGCACATCTAGAAATGTGTCCAACAGCTGCAAGGGTGGAAAGGTGAGCTCGTCTTCAGAATGCAGC